>JAFMSR010004062.1:0-10736 GCA_022818135.1 Saxidomus purpurata | reverse complement strand
TGCCGATTATCTTACTTTATGGTTCATTAAAATGAAAAACATGTGGCAATTACTGTGAACAATGGCAATCATCACCCTTTGTTAAAATTAGCAATAAATTATCTACTCAATTAAGATGTGACACTAATTACCCCCAACTTCAAGGCAAGCATCGGAATCAATTTTGTTTAAATACATACATCAAAACGACGACCAAATTATTGATAGCTTAATAATATTATAATTCTTGCGACAAACAACGATATCTAGCAATAAAAGAAAGTTTTAGAATAAAAAGAAGACAAAGTCATGAACATGTTACAACTTTTAATTATACACAATAATTGTTTTTAAACATACTCAGAAAGATAGTAAACTGCAGTAACTCATGCAAAAATTCTATAAAATTATCTATAAAACCTTTTATAGAATTACATGTACATTTGTACATTATGCAAAACGACATAGAAGATAATACTTTCAAATCCTGACGTAGGCACTACTTTTCTTTCATACTACATGTATTATATCAATTCTAATGATGGATGAATAATAGCTGATTGGTCTTAAAAGTAAAGAGTGTCTATTCTATAGAAATGATTTAATGTATATATACTTGGTATTACAGGTACATTTGTGTTTATGCTCTATTCTAAACTTAATAATTACCATCAAATATCTTTGCCTTCCTCTGCAGTGTTTACATTTGTTTTATCTTCCTATTATATCATTACACATGCTTTCCAGGCCAGACAAAACGATCCCGGTTTACTTCCCGTAACTTGAACTATTTTTTGTGAAAGAATGTCATTTATATAGAAAAACACTATTATGAATAATACTATCTATATTTTGTTTCCCACATCTTTTTCTGGTTTTCAAACGATTGTTATTAACTGCTAAAAACATAAATTGTCATAAATGAATTAACACCTCAGCAATGCTTTGCTGTCAATATTTCCTGAAAAAAAAACATCAAGAGGTCGCGAATTCCCATTGGAAAATTTCATCCAAGGCCGCTTCCATCGTTAGTCCGGGAACATCAGAGCGGTACACACAGTGCGTTGTTATGTTGGTTTTGGATGGTGGACCTGTCTTGATCTGTTCTTATATAAGAACACATGAAGAATGACAGATTGCTTGAAATTTTACCATTCTATAGTACATATCATATTTTCTAAACATGGATGCCCCCTTACCACAGAGACATTTGTATTTTGTACGTTGTACGAAGGTCAGTAAAAGATCCCGGTTTTGCGCCCGTAGCACCGAACAATTGATAAGAAAGAGAATAAAATGTATATGAGCACACTATTGTAGATAATATTTCGTTGGAATAATTGAATGAAACATACAGCAAACCTATGATTCCATGTCAATATTACATAACATATAAAAACGTCGATGATATTTAGCGACGCGCCGGCGTTATTGATAACGTCTGTCCCGCGACGACCAGAAGTATCATATCTATTGACTCGTTTGCTCCTTACATCTGAACCACTATTCCAAAGACTTAAGCCAGTAACTCCGATGTGGTGGCAATAATTGGGTCCTGTAGATTTGGCCGCCCGCTCGTGCTGGTCTTCTTCTACCTTTTCTCGCCTGTCATTGGATCATTGATGCACCAATCAAACACAATTGTTCTCACGAACTTTCTTGTTCAGTTCGCGCTTTAAAAACTTGAAAGTCTCTATGAGTCATTCTGGATGTCTCGCGTTGCTCAATCAAGAAACAAACGTTGCCCTTTTCCATGGCTTTTTGTTTAGCAGTCACTATATTCAAATGATGATATCTCGCTTGTTTATTTGGACGGCATCAATTTAGAAGCAAATGTTCGTACCAATTATGCGTCAAAGCTAAATTTAATGACGTTAATACTTCGGCAAATATTTGAAACTGAGTATCTAGCGATCATTATGCTTAGCTGAAATTTTATTTTCAAACTAAACCTGCCAATAAATAAGGTTATGTATCAGTCCGTATGAATATTACATTTTGTTATGAGAATATCCACATGCACGTCTTCAAATAGAATTTCTACTATCGATTTTGTCACAGACATCCGTCATTTGACATCGATATTGACGATGGTAGTTGAAGTGTAGTTTGTATACCCTGATCTGTTTAAACACCAAGCTAATATCATTTGCTCAGGTAAATGACCGTTGCTGTCCTTCAAATTGTTTATACATACTGAGTGGTTACCTATCCGTAAGTCCATAAATTTCTCAAAAAACACACCTGTACGGAAAGTGACGATAATATTTCCGGAAACCTACGAGCGGCAGTTTCGGAATCGCTAGCCTGGAGTAACGTCATTTGCAGTACAATCGTGTCCGATAACAGGTACTCTAACAACAACGAAAGCGATAATTTCATCTTATTAGGCATCTTCAGAGAGTAGAGATGAAGATATTTTGAGCCCGTAACGTATAGAACGAAGTCCGTGTAATGTTATAAAATTATTTGATTAAAGTATAAAAATACAGCAGTTATATCGAGTTTTTTTTTATATGCAAATGACACCAACTTCTGTTTCTGTTTGTTTCTATCAAAATGAAATCTATGTGTCATTCTTAAATGTGTAAGAAAAGTACCATGCAAATGTATCGAAACGATCTAAATGTACGCATGCACGTGAGTTACAAACTATACAAATATGGACGACATTATTTTTCCATTGATGATGAAAATGAGAACACAAATGCTCGATCTAATTACAATATCTAAAATGATGAGCTTGATTTTCCACGACACGTTTTCTTGTGGGTAGTATAAAGAATTAGATCTACAATTGAATTAAGAATGTAAATCAAAATAGGTTACACGATTTTGTTGGTTAAAAACAATTCTGACGCAAATCTATTTGAAAACTCATTATAATTAAAATCGCGATATCTACCTAAATACGTGTCAAATTTCACTTTAAGAAAAATATTTCTTTCAAGTACATACAATGTGTCGTCGGCAACCAAAAAGCTATACTTTCTGAACATTTATAGGGTTGCTGGAAACTTTCTTTGGCTGAATTGCTTTTTATCAAGTTGTATATAACTCTATTTATGTTTTTCAAGGTTGAAACTTGAAAACAAATATAATGGTTTCATAATTTTAATTGGGCACTTTGCATGTTAATAAACTATATTGTTGTTGTTTTTGTTGTTGTATATTGTTGTGTAATTATCAAATGCAATTGACCAGAGTGCAATATGCAATAATGTGTGACCAGTTAGATTGCTGGCAGGGGGGGGGGGGGGGGCGGCGCCAACTAACAACAAATCATATCGCATCCTTTGTTGTGACTTATGCCCTTGGGCTAGATTAACTGTAATTCCTTCAATGGTTAGATCTACGTTAATTATTGACCATGGCAACGTTGTTAAAACGAGATATTGTTTAAGAATTTAAAACTTTTATGGATTACTGGAGTGTTCCGCACCGTGTAAGTTAAACTTCTAGTAGAGTAACAGTTATATTCTATATAGGGCCTTTGTTCTACATTTTTTTTTTTTAAATGATTTTAAATATAAATGCCAGCTTTTGTTATAAAGACTAGATCTTAAAAACATGTGTCTTAAATATTATCATAATATTCTGTAATAAAATACATTTTGTAACAAAAGTTTCAACCTAACATCCTCGTATATGATGTAATTTGACATGATTTAAGTTATAGAAGTGAAGTCCTAGATTGGAAAAGTTTGTAACAAACAAAGTCTAAATCTTGCTATAAGAAACCTATTCCTTAAGAAAATACTTAAATTGAATAGATCGAGATCATTCTACAAAGGTCGAATTATAAATAAATTTTCTGTCTTAATGTCGTGCATGACTTTCAACGCTTGGCCGTTTCACGCAGTTGCTACTCTAGAATTTTGAAACGTTCGTCATACAGTCAGTACACATGAAGTTCGGACCCGAAAATTAATTTTTATAAAACACCCCGGGCCGACCATAAAAACATATATAATTCGTATTATGTATGCTTGATAGTCACGCCGGGGTGTTTTATCAGAAGGACTTTCCAGGGCCCAAATTTCATTCGACTGCGGTTCGTCACTGACTTTTTATATTAGAGTCCCAAGGTTACTGGTGTAGGCTTATTCTCTCACTCCATTTGTTGCTGCATCCACCCAGAACACACTAGGCGCCTCCCATTTACAAAAATAATATAAATCGTAAGTTAATCGCGTTTTTACACGGAGTTTTGTGTGCTCGTTTACTATAATCAATGTAACGGATCTTTCTCGAGTCCTGCAAGTGACGTCACACGGAAACTTTTCCGATATTTTACGGAAGTCGCCGAGGATCGTAATATTTGCGTTTCGGTGAAATACCGGCCAATTTGTATTGGTGATTTATGTCCCAATAAACACGTTTCTTGTCGAAAATTTCCGCCCAACTGGGTTCAGTGCACTTAATTAACAAATGGCTTACAAAATATTAACAGGTGAAATTTTAAATCAATGGGACCTTTAACAAAAGTGAAAAAGAAGTTCTGCCAGCTGATCATTTTTTTAATATCACAAAATATAAATTTACAATGTAATTTCATAAAAAATGAAATATACCGGCATTTTGGTCTGTCGGCTGAATATTTTCTTGACAGACAATTTAAAAACTGCTGGCAGAAATGCATATTCAATCTGTAGACAATATGACAAAGTGAAATAGAATGTTCTGCCGGCTGAACATTTTGCCAAATGTATGCCATTCATAAATAAAAATAAAAATACATTTTGTTCTTCCAGCAGAACATTTTGAAAAGGTTAGCAGAAATGTTTTGCCAGCCGAACATTTTTAAGAAATACAATGTGCAGACATTATAAGAAAGCGAAATAGATGTTTTATCGGCTGAACATTTTGCTAAATGTACACAAAATGTATATCATTCCAAAGGTAAAAATGAAAATACATTTTGTTCTGCCAGCAAAACGTTTTAAAAAGTTAGCAGACATGTTCTGCCGGCTGAACATACTTACCAAATTTATTGTACATACAACCTTGTAACAAAAACAAGTAGACATTGTAACAAACATGGATGTTCTGCCAGCTGAACATTTTCGCAAAATGTACACTATTACATTATATCAGTGAAATATATGTTCTCCTGGCTAAACAGTTTGCTAATGTATACCATTCCATAGAAAAGATATACATGTAGTTATTAATGAAAACTGCTTTTTGTTTTCATATACTGTTTTTAAAACGACTACATTTGTATAATTCAGTTTTATTCATTGGTAATATATCAGTAAGTAGTATTGCAGTTTGCCGATACTACGAAATTTGAAACATGTACACGTATATTGTGTAGTACAGTCTGGTGTAAATTACGTCACATTGAATTGGTTCTGCAGAATTTAATATAACTGCTAGTGTATTGAGATTGAAACAATAATGTAGTATTGCACATATACCTTTTCATACATATACACTTTGATGTTTGATTTTCATATTACACTTTTCTTTGTTCAGGTGAATTGAAATAATGACCTTAAGTTAGTTTCTTTCTCCATAAGCCCATAAATCTTTAAAACAAAACAGTCATTGGTTGCATACAAAATTGCCTTAATTCGCTGCTAGTTCATGTTTACTGCCTAATGAATAAATACAAATGTAGATCATTTACAATTACTAATGCACTGCAAAGATAAGTTGGGGCCTCCTAAAAGACAACACCTGTCAAACTGTTCCCTATTGGGAATTTTACCAAGCATCTTTAATTGCAGGGACCTGCTTTTCAAAATGTTGTGCTCTTCACACTAAAATACTCGTTTTGTTAGAAGCGTTTTGACTGGTAGATGTCTGTTCTATTATATTTACTAAAACTGATAGAATGCTAACAAGTTTACCCCTTGTAGTATATGTAACAACTCTGAGTAAAAAAAAAAAAATATCAAACAGGGAATGCCACGTACCAAACACGCAGCCTCCCCAAAACGAGCCCCCGACACCCAGAAGTGCACACCACCAACACACACACACACCACACACACACACACACCACACACGCACAACACACACACACGCACAACACACACACAATCATGTACACACACACACATACACTACCAACACACACTAGCATACAAAGCAAACACACGAGGACAAAACGAACAATTAAAGGAACACAGTGGGGAACCGCCTTGGAACGGTCAGTGGCAAAAACACCACTGGGGAGCTTAAACCGGTTTATGGTGCGCACCCAACCTCACTCTTACCTCCACCATGTTCCAAAGTCACAGGACAGTGAAAATAAAAGTAATCCCTGCTAGGTGAATCTCTAACACACGCAATGGAAACAAAAGGCATGGTATGTAAAACACAAAAATATGCTCGTGTATAAATATATAAAAAGCAAACCTTGAGAACCAAAAAACGTATGTACTCAATGCCTTTGCAGAAGGCAGAGCACCAAGAGAAACACCCTTAAGGGCCCGACGAAACAGGCCAGAGGACAGAAATCAAAAACAGTTTCGTCCCAGTGGGATTTAAAAACTGCCCATCACAGAGTCCTCCCCCTCTTCCGTCAGACACAATCAAAGAGGGAAGCATAGCGTCCAACTGTAAACGGGTTGAACACCAAACATGCGGTGTGTCTCAAAACAGTTGGGTCGTAACCTCTTTTAACAAAACGTTTTATAATTTTAGCAAATACAGTTGGAAAATTGCCATGACCCAAAATCTTACGAAGTTTGTAAATCACATCCCCATAAAAATCGGGTTTTGAAATACCTTCTCGCAGAAGAGTCTTTAGATTACTATTGAATTTCAAAACCAAATCAGAATTACGATAGTAAAATTTAGCAAAATATTTACGCAATTTGTAATAACGGTAGCCCTGTTGAAGAAGTTTATTTGTTATATATTGATTACGTTCATTGAAATCCTCAACATGACTACACGCTCTGGCAAACCGAATTAACTGAGAAATGTATACCCCATAAGATGTAGCATGAGGTACATCCCCATCCAAATGGGGCAAATTTACAATACTAAAATAAAAATCAACTCTCTTGTCAAAAATTTTGGTATGTATAATATTGTTATAAATAGAGAGATGTAAATCTAAAAATGAAGCACCAGTATCCAAATTGTTAGTTTTAATTAACTGGAGTTCCCGGGGATAAATAGTGTCCACCAATTGACCAAAAAACAGGTTATCCATATTAAGAATATCATCCAGATAGCGTGATGTATTATTAAAAGCAGTGATAATGTCTGCCTGCGTATCTGGAGAAAGACTCAACATAAAGTCTCTTTCATAACAATATAAAAACAAATCTGCGACAAGGGGTGCACAATTTGTTCCCATGGGAATACCGATTACTTGTCTGAAAACTGCATTCCCAAACCTTATATAAATGTTGTTCAATAAAAAGGAAAGGGCTTTACAAACTTCGTCACAGGTCCACATAGTATAATGTTTAACAATACAGCTAGTAAAAAAAGCGTTATCGAAATTGCAGGCGAGAAATGTAACATTCTCCCTGGCAAAAGTCTTTTGAATTAGGGCAGTTAGCTTGTCATTTATCAAATTATGTGGTAAAGTGGTATACAGAGTAGAAAAATCGTATGTACTTACTGAAGTTACTATATTCAGCAATTTATATCGATGCTAGTTAAGACAGGATTATTTACTAGTGTCAAGTATTCAAAACTCTTTTATTAATAAGTTTATTGTAGAAACTGATCGATGTAAACTAAATAAGTTATTCGTTCTTGAATCTGATTTGAGCTACAAAGACACAATAATCTTAAATAAATACTTCAAACAGATGATAACCGCAAACTGTCGATTTTACTGCATTTGAATTAACTATTCACAAAATGTACGCCGTATGTTCTCTGTTTTCGTCATACTTTGATAAAATAATATGTTGTTATAAATATAAGAAATTGACAATTATTTGCCAATCTGAAATGTACAACAAATCGGCATCAACTCTTTAAATGTACGGTACTACATTAAGTTTCTAAAGTGAAATTTCAACTTTCAATTTGGTGAATTGTACGGTGCAGAACTTAATTAACTGATCTTACACTATGATTGAGAATTCATGCAGAGCAATTGCTGCTAGCATGAAAATTGTTACTTTATCAAAACAACAATCTCTCAGCACTGACTGCATCCACATGATCAGTGATAAATGTGAAACTAAACTTCTTAAAAATACAAGCAACAGTTTAATGCTAAAATCACTTATCAACCACCTACATTGTGAGAGCTCAAGACAGAGAGGCACAACTTCGGTTTCTGTCGTTCTCATATATCGATTCCACACACTCAGGTTAAAGACACCAACATTTTACACTAACTACTAGGGATCTAACCGGCTTTTTGTACGTATAGGTGTTTGATGTTTTGTAAGAAAATAATAAAGATGTTTTTTTTTTAAAAGATCGCACTGTTGAAAACAAAATTTAGTGACGTAACATCAAACATTGTGATACCACCTTAATATTAACACCTCGAGCTAGAATTTGGTTTCCAGAACAGTTAAAATTTGATTTTGAACTGAATTACAATTCAAGAAGGAAAGTACATCCGTTCAAGCATGTATTTTGGTCGTTCTAACAGATGAGCCTTTACGCTTATTACAGTAAAATCAGTATAAAGGGACTCGGGGATTGTCTTCTGGCTATAATGAACATTACTTTTTGGGCCCGATTGCTGCACTCATTAAATGTAAAGATGCTGTTATATCGTATTCTAAATTTATAAAGGCTTCGGATATAGTCTTCTACATTCATGTATAAACCTTTTGATAAACTAGTTAAAAGAGAATACCAGCACAATTGCTAAGTACGATGTTCAAAAGTGATAATATTTTTCCCGTAAACAGTTAAGACGTTTCTTTAAAAACATGCCCAGACCGAATGGAAATCCCATTTTGGGGGAGAGAACAAAACATGTTAAATATTCAAGTTTTACAGCTGTGAGCGAAAATCAACTATTCAAGTGTATCAAATACGGAAATTATTTTGTTTCAGTATTGCAATAAAAACATGAACCCGTCTTTTTATGCTTTATTAATCTTTTCAATTATTTTACATACGGATATAGAAGGATAACAGGTGCCGCAGATATTATAACTGTTCAAAAAAGGTGGTAGAAAAAACCAACAGCTTTGTAAGTTGATGGTTGGGATTGACTATATAAGCTATTTTGTTAGATATGCTATGTTTTTAGCTCGATATATAATAAAGACTCAATGATATAAGGAACATATTTGATAGATCCGGAGAGGGTTCGTTATAAACAAAATTATGTATACCAATTTCGATTTCATCTACAAAGATACAAATTTCCATCAATGCCAGTGATAGATAACTTGCTTATACTGAACTGCTGCAATGATCTCATCGCTTCGGGCTATTTTACGTAGATTAAAGCAGCAAGCACATCACATACATACGAAAAATAATATAAAACTATTTAAAAAAATAAATATAGGTTTGTGGGTATTCTTTTCTTAGTTAGATCATTTCTATCCATTTATAGCAGTTTGAAGTAGAATTCAGGAAAACCTGATTTTTATTTTTTTATCCCCATTCTGTATTTACACTTATTTCTCCTTACTTGCGTGAAAATAAATCACCTATGTCCATTAAGTAGTGGATAAGGAAATCCCATTCTCATGTATTTCAGCGTTATTTTACAGTATATTACATAGTTCTGTCGTTATTCTTTTAAGCATCCTTTTTCAATTAGCAACATTTAAAGTGATCACATGCTTTAATATTATTTTAACCTTGTCTTCTTGGTCGTACATGGCTGTCATTCAATGCAAGTATTGTCGATCTCTGCATTAAGATAATAATTTAAAATAATCTTTGTTGAAATTATTTTTGTTTCCAGCGGTCTCAGACTAAAAACAAGATTTCGAGTACATACATGTTGTAATAGCCGTTTACTGAAGGCTTACTGGTTATAAACGTGTAATTACTAAAAACATTAAGACTGCAATTTATTGGGACGATGGAATAACGTTGAAAAGCATGTTATTTAAGTCTAACATTTCACCATGTTACAATAAAAGGTGAATAAATCCAATGTTTTTATTTTCTCTGCGAACGCTCATTTAATGACATGCGGCGCACTATAACGTCACGTTTACACGTGCATACGGTACCGGCTCGTTTATCGCGCTTAATATACTATAATTTTCTATTTTGTCTGTCAGAGACGGCAATGTGAGTCATGTTAGAATCAATTTTCGTCATGGAAAAAGAGACGGGGAAAATAACACGTCTTTGATACCGAAAACCCATCTCCCATACGATTACCAGGCTATAATTAAAATGTAAAAAAATGAAAGAACACATATAAGTTGAACGATTTCGCACAGTTAGAAAAAATGATATGTAAAAAAATTTGCTCATTTTTTATTTCCTGCCTTCACCTTGGTGATTGTCATCTGACATGAGCAACGGCGAAATGTCGGTATCATGGCAAAGGACTGTTTGTCGCGTTTGAAAGCGCTTGATTATCTCGTCTTTCAGATGCAGACATTTTGAAATTTCCTCGCGTGTTGATAAAGTTTCAGTAATTTAGCATTTTTGTTGTGAGGTCTTCTCTGTTGACTATTTTGAGTACCTTTCAAGCTGTCTACGTGCCTTTATTATCCTCATTTTTGTAACACGGAGACAAACTTGCAAATAGTATGTTTACATGCCACGACATCAAAACTTTCAGTCTGTGTGCTATGTCTATATCTGACGGTAGAAGTTTCATCGAGCTTTGAATT
>JAFMSR010004061.1:0-10753 GCA_022818135.1 Saxidomus purpurata | reverse complement strand
TTGGTAAAATATATTTCTTTGCATTCTTTCTATGAAAAGTATTGTATCTTCAGAATACCTGCACATTTTGCATTGAAAATTTCCAGAATGTTTTAATAGACAGTGTTTTCAATTTATTTGCAAACAAAATTCTGTTTTGTGATAATTATTTTTCAATTCCAGACCGGAAACGGCGTATAAAACTCATCTACTCTTCAAACAACTCAAAGTGTCATACTGAAAATAGCAATACATATCACAAGTGCTGGACATATGCAAACTGACACTAGCATTCTGTTCAACAAAGAATTGCCTAATTCGTTCATCATCTAGGCACCTGCATAGTAGCTACAACAATCCAGAACCGGAGAAGAAACAATATATTTAGTGACGTTCGGTAACAAAAACGAAAAATAACGAAAGTGCATCTTGTTATGAATAGTAGAGATAAATTACCAGTGCTCCTACTTAATGTACCGATGATAGCAACACCAATCAACATACAGTATCCCATTTACCGTACCTGAGAGGATTGAACCTAACACATCCGGTTACACGTGATCAGACATTCACAATCTGTATGCTGAAAGGCGCTGATCATTCGTGGAAATGGACCAACGACTTTGAAGACAAAAATCGGGCAAGTGAACGCAAACGATTACACGAAGACGACCAGCTACATTTTAACGTAATGAAGTCACATGTACGAGATGACGCTTACGAATGGTCGTTAGAGAGTATGGGTTTTATTCCTAGCTTAGACGAGCCACAAAAACAGATTATCTTACAAGATATCAGCAGACGTCAATCAGACGCCAATCAAACTTACACACGATAAATGTACAGCAGGCCTACTTTGGAAGATCATGACCCACTACCGTCAAAATACGACATCACAAAGAGATGTACATAAAGTATTATATCTAGACTGACCCGAGAACCAGATATGTTACAGAAGTACGACGAAAATAGCAGAGTATAGAAAAAATCGACATATTTTTCCTATCTTCAGAAACCGTACCTTATATACCTCATTTTCCTTCTAAAAAGGAGTCGTCCGCTACACTTATTTCTAGAGTTTACGATTGTAATTGCAATAACAATCTTCTGACCAATCTAGTATTCACGAATGTCTTGAGTCCCAACCGCCTGTATTGAATGAATTGACGTCCATAATAGTGGGGTTCTGCCTGAATAGATACACTATCACCACACACATTAAGAAAGCCTTTATTGACGTAGGTTTAATTTATAGAGATGGGGTTACAAAGGTACTAGGATTGTACTAGAAACCGGAAGTAGATACGAATACATTCGTACACATAGATATACCCAAGTTAGGTACTGTAACCAAAAGAGATATCTCTACTCATCAATTATTTACGCATCGCTAGGTTTGTTGAGCCCTGTGACTGTAAGAGCAAACCTACTCCTTCAGCAATTGTGAAAATACAAGTATGGTTTGGATGTACCATTATTGACAGATAAAGAAGACACATTGAATCAGCAAGCCACCGATTTAAATAAAGTCACAAACACGGAATTTTCTAGACAAAACTTTCCTGAATCAGACGACAAGATATCCGACAGAAGTTCTAGAACAGATACGTCTCTACATATTTTGTGAATGCCAGTATCAAGTCTTATGGGGAACCGCAGCATACATCAATAAGTGGAAAGGAATTCGACTTGAAATGGCGAATAATCGCGTAGGTCAATTGAAAACTATGACTTGTCCGCAGCTCGAACTCATGGCCGCAATGGTGGGTGCACGACTGGCTTTTGCATGTAAAACAATCGCTGGTCATCTCGACTGTTACCTGCTGGTCCCACAGTAAAACAACTCTAAACTAGTTAATAACATGAAAACCACTAAACGTCTTGTAAAAAAACGGTTACAGAAAATAAAGACACTTACAGGACACCATCTATGGCGTTATTGTCCAACAACTGACATTTACCAGGTATATCAGTTTACCAACTCACAAACGTCTTTTGAACAAAGGACCACCATCGATAGTCAATCAGACTAAGTGGCTAGTAAGGGAACCCACTCAAGACAGCTGACACAGATGAAATATTGAAAAGCAACATTGACCACCGGCAAACAACTATATAAACCTGTTTACAGTGTACATCAAATAAAGGCATGCATCTAATTATCTATGAAGAGAGATACAACAAAGATTATAACCTTCTACCTGTGTCTGCCTATGTACTCAGATTCTACCGAAAACGCGACTTGTCTACGTTTTAACAGCAGCCAAACTTGAAAATGCAAATCAAAAATGGTTAAAGTCCTGCCAATAAACCATGTACCCAGGTGAGATATCCAGTTTGAAATCAATCACTATTATCAGTCTACCTATTGTGAAGCAGTTACGTTTGTTTTTAGACAGTAACTGACTCATTGATTGTGGCGGAAGAAAACACTATGGCCAGTTATGCAATTAAGCCAAATTGCCCTTCTTAAAACTGAAGAGACACTAACTTACACGTCTGATAGTACAAGACACACATAAGAACCACGTACTTGCTGGAACTAGTGCTACTACAACTGGAAAGAAGTACTGGATTCAGGCTTTCGAAGGCGTTCGTAAATTACGTTATCCGGAATATGTCATTTGCGCTAGTGTACAAGGAAAACCGTACAGAACCCTAATACTCCGCCATTACCGAAAGTCAGAGTAGAGCAATCTCCGCCACACAGCGTAACTGGATTTGATTACACTGTTTGACTGTTCGTGAACGACCGCACGGTAAGAGAGACACAAGTGTGTATATGTTTGTTCACCTGTTCTAGTACACGTGTCGTACACCTGGAGTTGATATCGTACCTTTCACAAGAATTGTTTTTTAAAATCATTCAGGCGTTTTGCGAGCCGCATGTCAATACCAAACATCGATATAACATAACATAATATCGGACAATGCAACTACCTTTATGGGCGCATTATAGTATTTAAAGTGTTTATTCGAATTAGCTTTGCTAAGGAAGAAGTAAGCAGAAAGGGAACAAAGTGGCAATTCATTCCTTAACGTACACTATAGTCTTGGCGGTAGGAACGCCTCATCGGTATCACGAAACAAGCATTGAAGAAGATCCCTGTACGTTTTCTTACCATATAAACTGTATAGAAGATCATCACTGAGATTGAAGCAATGCTGAACGACCGATCGATAACTAGTTTGTCATCAAATAATGACGACTTAGACCCTTTAACACCTTCATATATCCTTTACGCCCGTAGACTGACGTCACTTCCGTATAACACACCATCCGTAGGTTTTAAGCATATCGTATCCGATAGAAATGATATATATATATATATCAGTGTTGTTCTTTAAGCGCTTTATCAAATTCAATTTATATTCGGTGCTGTTAATATGATTATATATCGACCTCCGTGGTCATGTTATTGAGATCGCTGACTTGTTATACTAACACTGTGCTGATTGACGACTATGAGGTCGAGCAAATCTTCCAAAGAAACTCTTTTAGGGAGTTTGCAGTTTGTAATTCCTGACGGACAATGGTAAATCTAGTATTCATATATTTGGGAAACGAGAAAGGATTTAAATTACAATACAGCAAACATTTTATAAATGTGTTATGCTTTGCAAGTTTAAATGTGTTGATTTGTATCATCGTTAGTATTTGTCGTATACGGGAAGGACACTGATTTAAAGTTCAATGAAAGTTAAAAGTAATGTCCTTGGAAAATGGAAGTTATTCAATTACAATGTATAAAAGTTATCCATGACAAAAGACACGATTGTCAATAACCGAAATAGTTTGTTTATTTGAAGTTAGATCTAAAATAGCATGTTGATTTCTTTAGCATTGACTACAGGTTCAAAAAGATAGCATCGTTAATCCAAGCTGCCATGAATTCACTCTAATTGCCCCACAGAAAACGAGAGTAAAGATAAGAACATTTAACGATAAAGTCAGAGCTTATAAAACTTAAATTTTATGTATAGTCGCTGAAAAACTTGAAAATGATGATTATTAGGAATAACATATATGCTTACAAGGCGCAATTTACCTTTGAAATCAATCTAATGATATGTCACACTTTGGTCATTTATATAATTAGTGGTATATATTTGCAAATCAAACGTAAGAATAACTTATTATCATATATTCAATATTTTAACCTGACTAGCCTGCACTTTCTTCTTTTCGTAAAACGCTGTACAATTTTAAACCGTTCATCCAAACGCATGATATGATCCAAATACTTTAAAATAACGACACATGAGAGCTTTTGTTTACTTTTATCACTTACTATGTCAAAAAAATACAGATAACATACACTTGTACATAGTGGTTTTTGTAACACGGTGGATATGTTAAACAAAAGGAACATGATGGCCCTATCAGCTGAGAACCACTGAAGATAGAGATCATGTGATAAAATGGTTATTGATGTTTTATTACCAAGTTCAAACAGGGAGAGGCTTACAAGACAGGCTGAAAATGTAGCCTCAAGGGTATGTGCAATGGAGTAAAACGGGTGTTGTAATTAAAAAAGAGGGCCATCCAATTATTGAATCATTATATGACTGAAATTGACCTACTGGTTCAAGACATTTATATTTCTAGCTTTAGCAACCATCATATGCAGTAAAGCAGAACGGTTTGAACAGTTTGAGAAGAGAACAAGCCAATGATTATTCACTTGAAGACTGACTAACATTGGCCTACTCGTTCAGAAGATGTTGATTAAAGATGTTTCTATCTAGCTCCAGAAGCCATTAAATGAAGTGGAACGGAATGATAAGTGATGTTTAAAAGAAGACCATGGGAAAATATTCCTGTGAAGTCTGATTAAATTGGCCCATTGGTTAAGGAGGATATATCGTTTTATAGTATTTCTATTTTCTGCTCTTGCGGCCATTTTGTGCATGGGAGCACAACATTGTGAGTGATATTTAAAGTCGAAAATATAAAGATCATTCCTGTGAAGTTTAATATAAATTTGCCTAGTGGCTTGGAAGGATATGCCGTTAAATTTTTAGATCTAGCAGCCATTTTGTTCAGTGGAGCAGGACTTAAAGTGCGTTTTACGAAGATGACCATTTAAGTATTATTCCAATGAAGTTTGTTTGAAATTGACCTATGCCGAATCAAATTATTGAGTACGCACTATGATGCACGACGACGCACGATGGACATCAAACCGTAACAACAATAGATCACCATAAGCAATTCGTTCTCAGATGAGCTAAAAATAACAACCAATAAATGAACATGGGAAAACAGTGACAAATCTACATTGATGTATTTTCTATAGTACTTTTTTGACACTTTATTGTTTCATAAAGCTGAATGTACTGTTAACTTTAAAGTTCTCATAACTAGAATAAGTTAGGTGTTCATCGTTTATTGGCGAGTTATTCATTTTGGTCATCTTTGTTCCTACGTCTTTAGCGAAAACGACAGGGTAACAAAGCAAGAGATGAAAACCTATTGAATCTAGTTATTTATTTCAAACACCTCTTATACTACTATTATACTTTTGTTGATATCGTCGGTTATGTGTAGAAAAAGTGGATAAATTACATGCCAAATACTCAGGATCATAGTAATAAACGATCATTAAAAGTATTCAAAATCTACAAAATTGCATTTTATTTGATTTAAGCTGCTAATGAATTGTAGATTCTAAACAGATACGCGTCGATAAAACATATTTTATTTAAGATACGTTCGAGATAAAGTTTAAAATCACATTAAATAGCATAGTATCGGACAGATTGGTGTATATTTATTGGTTAGTTATTTGAAATTGGCTATTTATGAGTCACTTAGTACAATCTGTATCTCGAAACTAATAATGTTGAATCTTTATTTTCTTTGGTTAAATGAGATCTGTCTGTTGATGAACTTTGATGATTAATGCTAATGGCCAGCTTCAAAGTATCACAGATTGTCGCTTATTACTGATGTTTAGTATCTGTTCAGGAGGCACAACGACAATAAAACTATTTTTCAAAAAGTGGGAGATGAATGGATAAAGACTTGTCATATCTCTGTATTATCAGTTAGACAATCTTTCTGAAAAATGTAAAAGGCTATATCATTATTTTTTATTTAAATTTAGATTTATCGAAAACAGACGCGAACAAATGAATTTATTACTGCCATCTCATTATTTACTTCAGTCAAAACACCATTTCTAAAGATAACATCGTATGATAAAACGGAAGATTTATGACTTTAAACTTTTTGTAGGCAGTACAGAACGGGCATTTGAAGGTCAAAGTGCAACTTCAGTGGCTTAAATGGCACACGATATATTTTCCATTCATTTACCGATTTCATAGTTTATCTTTCATGTTATATTGATATGTGAGTCAACAGTGAATTCTTGTTACGTAGCTAAATATCTTATTATTTGATCACAATTGTAATACTACAACTATATACTAAGAATTGATAAACTTTACCATCGCACCGGAATAATTTAAGACAAATATCTAGCGTTGTTTCCAATTAAGGCATAAAGGTTTTTGTTCTGTTTAACCTCTCATTTATCTGTTTGTACATGACGTCTGACACCAAAGTATATTCTTTTGTGAGAACGTGATCTGAAATCTACAAATAAGAAGGAACATGCTTGATCGCCGGCTGTTTCTGCTTTTACATACCAATATCTCCAAACATTTATATTTTATGTACTCTACATGCTTTTGATTTCACCACCATTCTATTGAAAGCAAACTCTACGTATTTAAATTCTGCAGTAAACCGATCATCAATCGGACTTAGTTATACTGGTCACTATAGACAGATGCTCACCTCATCACTTGTTTTATATATTGACATTGTAATCATTAAATGCTACCTTATGGTAATATGTAATGTATCAAAATTAAATATGCCGTTTAAGCATTTTCAAATTTTAAAACAGGCTCATACACGACCAAAACGATAAAGAATAACACGTACAAGTCATATTCTGGGTTCGATATCAGATTGCAAATTAGCATTAAACATATAATACTGGTGTAGAAGGACTAATATAAACAAATCATACCGACCAAAAACACTGCTGAATGCACGAAAGGAGTTGTGTTCATCCTTGGAAAGCTTGATAGCACCGACACATGCGGGACTTCCTCTTGGATTCTTACCAGTTAATATCTGTGCTGTGTTTAGTGGTTAATGCTCTGAACTACCAATCAGGAGGTCCCCGGTTTGAATCCCTGTCGGGGAACTGGAAATTTTAGCAACGATTTTCAATATTTCCAACCGATCTGGAGAGGAACTAGTTAGAAACCCGGAGGTAGTCTCGCCTGCATCAGGGCTAAACACCGGGCACGTGATAGAACCAAAGGTCTATTTATAAAGAGCTAGGGTCTAGTATCCGGATTCACAAGTTGGCATAGTTTGCCGATAACACTGTTAAATTGACGAAAAGCACCAACACACGAGAGACTACCTCCAGGGTTCCAACCATTTCATCTCCTTGCGGTGTTCGGGTGGTTAACGTTTTGGACAACCAATCTGGAAGCCCCCAGTTTGAATCCCGGCAGCGCACTCGAAATTCTAGTTATCAATGTTTCCAACCGATCTAGAGGTGAACTGCAAAGAGAACCGGAGGTAGTCTCACGTGTATCGGAGATATACACCTTGCAAGTGAAGGAACCAAGGGGTATATTCGTTAAGAGCTACGGCCTGGTTTCAGGCTTCCCCTGTATCTACATCTATCTCGTCAATCTGCGCCTGTCAGGAGTCTTGACAGTTTCACATGAGCAAACATCATAGAGTTGGACGGGTAAATAAACAACAAAAAACAATATTTATCTGAAAGAACAACCCAACACATCATTCTCAACCTATTCTAAAATGAACATAAAAGGACCTGTTCGCTTTCACTTTCACATCATCAAGTATAAGCATACATCTTCTCGCTTTTCAAAGGGCCAATCTCGAAATTTAACATAGTACCCAGTTTGATTACTTATACAAGTTATTCTCTGTCTCTAATTGAAGCTGACGAGCTTATTCAAATAATAATACGCAAAGTATTTTTTAAATTTCAATTTATTGCCAATGTGCTTCTCTTTTCAAACATAGACCAAGATATAAGTATTAAAAGTCAATATATGATGCATAGAAGCTGGTCTTAAATCTATCAAAGTACATAAAAAGACTGATCTGATAAGTAAAAGGTAATGAAAATAAATCACAATGAACTTCGAGATATATAGACACAAATAAATGTCTTATAACTGGTCAATTGAAGGTAATAACCACAATAAATAGATGACAAAATGCCCTGTACCATCCTAATGAAAGACATGTTCGCATTTATCTCGTACGTATCTCAAATCAAATATGTTTCATTCAAACATATCAGTTTCAAAGCCATTATCGTTGACAGTTTTTAATAAAATAAAACAAATTTCTTTATTTTATATTCATCTGATTTGGAATGTAGGATGCCATTTTATCACAATGTTCATAAACATGTTATTCTTAATGATAATTATTATGAACATTTTCAGCGACTAGATGGACTTTACCACGAACAGTTTAGCTCTATAACTTAATGTTATAAAACAATAAAGTGTCTAATACATAATAGTACTTTATTCGGCAAAGTAACTGCTAGAATATAAGATACATCAGGGCAGATTTATTACTTTTCTCACGACCATTTATTCGTTTTGTTCTATCTATCCAGCATGTTACAAGATAAATACATACACATGTATGTTGCTTGTATTTTCTTGTCACACACTAAGTTTTATAATACTAAAATGTATTAAAGGTTCTCTTATGTGTTGTAACTTTAAAGTATTTGGAACCTATCATGCGTTTGAATAAAAGGTATAAATTGTACAACGTCTAAAGAAAAGAAAATAGTACAAGCTCGTCAGGTTTAATGATCGAAGGTATATATAACAGTTCACGGTGACCTCTGCCTTGGAAAACGACGCAACTTATATAGAGCACGTTTTGTTTATTAAGACGTTCATGGTCTGATTCTGACTTTAAAGGTCGGATGCAGCATTTAAACAAACATGTTAGATTGAATAATCATCATTTTCAGCAATTATACACGGCATGTCCGGACAGCATCATACTTTTATAAGCACAGATTTTATCGTTTAAGGTTTTCATCTTTATTATCGCTATTTTGATTTATGGGTATGTCTTTCAAGATTTTATGGTAGTGATGGTCTCCGATGCTATCTATTTGAACCGTAAAACTACAGTGGTGAACATTGTATGAATACTAAAGAAATCAATTTGCTTTTGTGGATCTAACTAGAAATGAACTCTTTTAGTTACCGAAAAGCGAGTCTTTTGACATTTATAATTCTTAAAATAAAATAAATTTCATTTTACACGAACAATACTTTTAACTTTCATTGAACTTTCTCGCATGCGAAAAATACAGAAAATGATACAAATTAACACTTTTAGACTGGCAAAGCATTTTTCCTTAAATGACTCAATACAAGATTACCACTGTCCGCTAGATTGCCAACAGTTTCAAACTTCCTCAAAGAGTCACTTGGTAACTTCCAAGTCACAAAACAAATGCCGCAAACACCCAACACAAAACATCTTAAGAACATATGAATTATGTATTGTTTCATTGTAGTCGTAATAGACTTTGCGTCCACTTCGAGTATACAATAACGAAACTAATGTTTAAATGCGAAACCCTGAAATATAATGCGTTAAAATCCATTTTCAGCTGGCAAGAATTTTGCATGACTATGTTTCTTTTTCACAAACCCTGGGGATTTATGTACTATTGGACATTCAGTTTGGTCTGATTTTGTGTGCAATACTTTAGATATGAATGTTTGTATTATCTGTTTTAAAGGTAACTTTGATAGTTCGAGGTCAAAACTATTTCAAATCTGACCAAATTTCTGGAAAGTGTGGACCGTGAAACATTTGTGTGACATGGCATTAATGCTTGAATTGATAATTCATAAAGGAACAAGTTAGAATTTTTTTCAACAAGGTTTTTAACAACAACTATTGAAAATATTTTCGGTTACGTCGTTATGTGGGTGGACGGCTTCAAACAGGCGTTTTCCAGCCAAAACCTTCAGTTAGAATGAGAAATTCCTATGAACACCCATTTTCAGTATGCAGGATATATTCTACAAGATAATTTTTCCAACCTTGCTAAACGTAATTAACAATGTTAACATGGAATAGTTTTTATTTTCGAATACACTTAACATTGCAGACATTTAACTCAATCACTTCTTAAATTTGGAATGGCTTTTTGTACAATTGCAAATTTCACAGAATCAGCTTTAACAATCTATAACAAGAGTGTCATGACTTTCATTGCCCTTCAAAAAGTAGAAAGTAGGTCAAACGTCAGTCATAGGATTTTTTGAAATCAGTTTGCAAAACTAAACAGTACTCCAAATTTTATCTCTCTAGCTTGAAAAAAAAAAAAAACATGGTCTAAGGCCAAGGTCAAATATGAAATCGGCAAGTGTTCTATGTATGTGTACCCAATATGTGTGTTGCAATCTAAAAATATTTCAAAATTGAAGGATGAATTCGATCCGCAAACAACATATGCTGATTGAAACAATTCTATAACTCTGCAATACCTTGATTGATACACAAAAAAGGTGTGTCGTGCGAATTTACTATATGATAATTGTTTGTAGCAATATTAATTGCAAATCGTTTAAAACTGACGAATGATACATGAAATTTATATAATAAAGATTTTTAAGTTTAAAGGGGTATTTATCTGCCACACCTTGATACATA
>JAFMSR010004060.1:0-10759 GCA_022818135.1 Saxidomus purpurata | reverse complement strand
ACATTTCCGCAGGTAGACATTGGTAAATTGTTTGAAGTGGCTGAATAAAAAATTACTTCCGCTAGTAAACAGTCCTGTTCTTTCAGTTTTCCTATTTTTTATTTTTGTTTTCATACACAAAGAATATTATGACTGAAAAACTGCAATGAAAATTATTCTTCAAAAGAGGCAAGTTCCATTGCAGTTGCTCCCCTGAGCAACCAAGCAACATTGTTATTAATATGCATTGTCATTACTCTAGTTCTGCTGTGGCTTAATTTGTATGTACCAGTGCTAAATAGTATTCTATTAAATTGTTAAGCACTGCGTTTCTGCATTGTCCAAATCAATTCAAAATCTCTCGATGTAGGTAAAGGTTACACACTTATGAAAAATTGAAAAAAGGGTTTCTGTCGTCCCATTTAACATCAAAAAATTAGAGCGCCTGATATTTGAGCTTGCATTCCACCATGCTGTGATTACAATTATATATATAAATTACTAAGGTTATTTAATGCTATATTCTTCATCACAGCTACATTTTGAGTTCAATGACTTCTCTTATAAAAGACAAAATTCACAGCCGTGGCGCATTATCACTTCAGCTGCAACTTGAGGTTGTATCCAATATGGATATTGTCTGGCCAAATGATGTTTCTTGCTTGAGCTATCAATTTGCTGATTTTACTGTTGTTCTTTCCCTTGCATCTTCATCTTCAAAATCAGTATACCTTCGAATTCAAATATGAGTAGCTCAGCGGAGTTCTTCTTTAATGTTAACTGCATGTTGTCAATACATCAAGTATTCCATTGTCTCCACCTCAATTATCAATTCTTTTCATTTGATGCTTTTGTTTTCTGTTTGTTTATTCCATTGAAACTGAAAAATCTACTTTTATGCATATGATGTCAAGTCTCATCACCAAAGGTAATATGATGAATAAAAAAAGAACTTCATCTTCTAAACTGATACAGCCATCCACAGGATCACCACAGAATCATGGAGTTAACAATTACAATGATAGACTGTTCTCATTGTTTCATATCTTGGTCTATTGAACTTCCTACAACACTGCATGTACATGGCCCAGCTTTTTCTACACAATAAGTTAAGAAGAAATTATCAATTGCACATTTGTTTAAGTCTTACAACTAATAACTGGATACATACTTACTGAAAATTTACTGACTGAATAGTTAAATCAGACTACATGATTTTTGATCTGCACAAAGGGCAAAAGTGTAAGCAGGTGATAAAAACTAAACTAGATGCCCACGTGCAACATGTGTCCCTGCCAGCTGTCAAAAGGACTAACTCCTTACCAAGTAGAGATAGGTCAAATTACCAAAATATTGGATGTTTATGCATGTTGTACATAAAGGTAAATATTGATTTTTCTGTTGATAATAAAAAAATGTTACAATATAAGCTATTTATAGTAAAACAAGGAAAGGAATTCACAAAAACAAAGGAAGCTCATGGTGGTGAACATTTGTGCAAGAGTAACATCAAAATCCCTCCATACCGAAGAGAAATGAAGACAAAGATATTTTTTTGAATTTGACCTTTAACCTCTAAGTGACCTTGGCCTTAGACCTAGGGGACCTGGTTCTTGCACATGACACCTAAGTCTCATGGTAGTAACATTTGTGCCAAGTATCAAAATCCTTTCATGCATAAAAGAGTAACAAGAGCAGTCATTCTTGAGTTTGACCTTTAACCTTAAGTGTGACCTTGACCTTGAGCCTGGGGACCTGTAGTTTCTTGCACATGACAATCCGTCTGTGATAGGAACATTTGTGAAAATTAACATCAAAATCCTTTCATGCATGAGAAGAAGAAAATGCCCCGGACAGTCATTCTTAAGAGTTTGACCTTTAACCTCTAAGTGTGACCTTGACTTTAGACTTAGGGACCTGGTTCTGCTTTATGGCCAGTACGTCTCATGATGTTGAACATTTTGTGCCATGTAATTTAATAATCCTTTGATCCATGGATAAGTTTGTAGCCGAGTCAAACTAAATTCAGACAGGCACTGGCTAAGCTCACAAGGGGACACGATGCATATGTATACACCGAACCATTATTTGGACACCTATATTGGCTTAGCTAGCTGCTTGGCAAAAATGGTTATGATGTTTCACTAATATGTTGACCCAGGAATCAAAATGTACAGGATTTACAGTAGATTGTCTATGTAGTGTATTAGGATTTGTTTAATGCAACGTAATTTATCAAACTTGTAATGTTTGCTAAATATAAAAATATTTTTAAGCTAAAATGAATTAGTATGAACTAATAATTTTTCGAGCTGAAGGCTGATTCTGGCTGCCTGGCCATCATTTTGAAGTAAAATCTTATTATTTTGTGTGATTTATTGTTAAATGTCTTAATATTATTAAACTCCCCAAAATAACAGATGTAATATCACAGATCTATAAACCTTGACGGCATTTATAGATTCAAATCAAAATACTCTGTGTTTAAACTTTGTGTACTAGTGAAATCCTAGACATTTCTAATTCTTTGAGACTCTTAAACATATCTGGACTTAAATTGCCTGAATGATTGAACTGTTATTTAAATAAAAAAAAAAAAGATTGTCATATTTTACATAGTGTCTAACTTGGAACTCATTAAAAAGACTTTACTACTTGATATCTGATATTTACTCAAAATTTCCATCAGCACAACAATTCTTCAGTTTAGTTTTTAAACTTCCGAAAATGATTTCCAATCAGAAACTTCAATTTGAAAAATAATTCTACAATTCCAACTATGGTTCAATCAACTGATTATGAAATACAGCTGTTAAATGCATTTCAATAAAACTGAACAAATGGTGCGAATATAAAATAAAGTGTCCCATGACCAATAGTTCTTCAGTATAGCCTGAATTTTGACCTTGAATATTGAATAACTATAAGTATAAACTAAACTAATTACAGTAAGATCTCAGTAAAATCATGGTTCAGTGCTCAAAATTTGAGGACTATATTATACTTTTGGCCCCTCTGACATATCTGTATTATGTAATCTTACATAATATACTGATAAAAGGAGAAATTGAAGCAAAGGTTTAAGTACTGCCTAAGGCAATGAAACAACTTGAATAGGCTGTGGATTAATGGGGGACCAGCTTCATTTCTTAAAACAAGAGAATAAGATTAATTGTTACAATGACAAATGTACAGACCACTTTTATCTACTAGTTTTTTTATTGAAAATGACAGTATCAGAACTGCAGCATTTTGTTGAAAATCCCAAGTTCTTTAATAATACCGGACATTAATTTCTGCCTTTCTGATTCAAATGCAGAAACTGATAAAAATATTTCACTTTTAAAATTGTGATCTTTTTCAACAGTGCACACTATTGGCAAATAAGTATTGTTATACCCCCAAAACGAAGTTTGGGGGTATATAGGAATCACCGGTGGTTGGTGGAATTTCGGATTGGTCGGTGGTCGGTCGGTCGGTCGGTCCGTCGGTCGGTCGGGCCGGTCTGTTGCATTTTCCTTGTCGGACGCGCATAACTTGAAAACTACTGGTTGGAATTCAATACAACTTCATACAATGGTCAAGCACATTGAGAGGAAGTGCAGTGCACAGGAACCATAACTCCATCTTCATTAGTTACAGAGTTATTGCCCTTTGTTACTTTTCCTTGTCCGGAGCATAACCTGAAAACTACTAGTTGGAATTCAATACAACTTCATACAATGATCAAAAGCACACTCAGAGAGTGCAGTGTACAAGAACTATAACTCTATCTTGAGTATTTACTGAGTTATTGCCCTTTGTTACTTTTACTTGTCCGGAGCATAACTTGAAAACTACTGGTTGGAATTCAATACAACTTCATACAATGGTCAAGCACATTGAGAGGAAGTGCAGTGCACAAGAACTATAACTCCATCTTGACTAATTACAGAGTTATTGCCTTTGTTACTTTTCCTTGTCTGGAGCATAACTTGAAAACTACTAGTTGGAATTCAATACAACTTCATACAATGATCAAGCACACTCGGAGAGGAAGTGCAGTGTACAATAACTATAACTCTATCTTGAGTATTTACTGAGTTATGCCCTTTGTTACTTTTCCTTGTCGAGAAGCATAACTTGAAAACTACTAGTTGGAATTCAGTACAACCTCATACAATGGTCAAGTACATTTAGAGGAAGTGCAGTGCACAGGAACCATAACTCCATCTTGACTCATTACAGGGTTATTACCCTTTGTTACTTTATCCTTGTCGGGCATGACTTGAAAACTTCTGGTTGGAATTCAATACAACTTCATACAATGGTCAAGCACAGTGAGAGGGTGCAGTGCACGGGAACCATAACTCCATCTTGACTAATTACAGTGTTATTGCCCTTTGTTACTTTTCCCTGTCTGGAGCATTTTCCCGAAAACTACAAGTTGGGATTCAGTACAACTTCATACAATGGTCAAGCACAATGAGAGGGAACTGCTAGAACAATATCTCTTTTTTTAGTTTGTTTGCAAGGTATTATGTTATCTCGAACTTCTTCAGTTTATAAAGCAATCCTTTTGGGGTATTAATCACATTTAGTGATAGCTCTAGTTTAATAATCAACATACCATCAAGTCCAAAATGTGCAGAGTGACTGCAAGTATATGGAATTAAGGGGTTAAAAAGCAGTGGACAACACACAAAAGGATAAAAAGAAACCTAAAGCAATATACGATAAGACCATCCTAAAGAAAGGCTATTTCAGAAAATATCAAGTATATTATTGGGCATGTTGGTACATTAACCTAATACCACTGGCACTGGACACTAAATCAATAGAAAAGTAAAGGACATACACTGGTAACTTTGTTTTTATAACAAACTCATTGGTACCATATCATTATCTGGAGTTTGTTATATCCATATAACATTTCATAAGAAAAGTAAAATAAAGAAAGAATCTCGGGCAGAGAAAATATATTCCTTATATCTGATTTCGCTATATCCACAGTCTTACATACAAATTTTACTATAAATCAAATATCATTTCTTAATAAAATATCATAAAAACCAGAATACACAAAATTTAATAAACAGTTTTAAGAAAAACATGTAGCACTGATTTCTGTAATGCTCTTTAAGAATGGTGTTGATTACGGTAATGTTATTTTTGCATTGAAGGAAGAGTCACCCCAAAAGTTCCTGTCTGGCCGGTCAGGGAGAGAGGGATAACATGTACATGACGCCATGCAATCCTTCTACAATTGGCTTCCTTCCATCATTTCGAAAACAAATTTCAGTATAGCATCGCCCCTACTTGAGGACCATCCATTTCTGACTTTTGTTAACACTTTCTTAAAACACATTTACCTGCGAGACTCTATACTTTAACACCAGACACTGGTCAGTCAGGATTATATAGATGCATCGTTAACCATTATTTAACTAGCTGACGGTTCAGCAACCGGCCAATCAAATCTAACCACTGCTGGGGATTCAAAACTTTGACCCTCACCCTGCTCCCAAGGCAGATGCCACTATACCAAAAGTGACAGTATGTATGCATTGGCAAAGTGGGCAGGAGGGGGCGGGTTAGAAGAACCAGACCTTTTCATTCTAACATGTGGGGACCAATTGAAATTTCCAAGTGAAAATCTATCAGACACTTTTCACCCATGTACAGCTATTTCATTGTTTATCAAGGTCGGAATAGAAAAACTTGCTACAGTAAAGTTATCTGCTTTCATATTAAAAAATTATATGATGAAAATTTGATTTAAATTGCTTCTTAGAAGGATGCGTGATGGTAAACAGAGAAATAGCTTTTACATGTTTCATTAACCCATAAGTCCCTGTCTCAAAATACATGGTTATTTCATTGTCGATATATACCAACAAAATGCTTTAAATTTGCATTTGTGCATATAAATGTTAAATACTACAATGTACCAGCTGTTTCTCTTCCTCAGTAACCAACACGCCGTTTGAGCCCCCAGAAAGAAATACCTGGCAGTGGCGGTCAATTTTTATAGGCTTTTTGTCATGTAAGTACTTATGTCGCTTGAAGGGGGCACTCCTACAAAGCACATCTAGCAGATTAAATTCTCCAAACAAAGATTATGTGTTCAATGGGCGCAAAATGATAAATAAATACAATTTCAAAAAAGAACCTATGGCAAAAAATGCCTCATTTGCCACAATTAATCAGGTGAGGTGACTCATCAGCTGTCATCGCTGGTCTCTATGCATCTATAACTTTTTTAAATTATAATAACCAAAAGTGACAATCTTTGTTTACCTTGAAACTAGATTGTTTTATAATAGCTCTATGTTTTCAAAGAAGTATGACATCACGGCAAAGACGAGAATAGGTAAAACTGCAAAAATTATCAGTACCCGCGTATGCGAGCTGAGGTTTATTTTTATGAAAATTAAGGAAATCGTACATGCACAACTTGGGACTATACGCTGCGTTAGAACAACAAACCACAGTACCGGTAGTACCATGAGTACTGTACAGGGGATACAATTGTTTATGAACTGTTAACTCAAAGTCTATTAAACCTGACATTTTACCATATACCGGTATCGGACGGTCTGATCATAAGATATATGATATGTAGGTTATATCCCTTACCGAAAAAGACAACAAGAAAATTTGTAAATTTATCATGTTTATATCATTATGCCTCAATGTTTTATCAATGTTTCACGCCCATAATAACACAAACTGAGTTAGCATTCTACTGATTCTGTAACAGCAGCATGTGACCACTGGGGTTATACTGTCAGATACTGTAGCGTGGTGTCTATTTTAGTGTTTTTCCTTGTGATGAACCTAATGTCCGAACAGTTTGTCAAATACCAAATTAAATTTTCAGCTCTGCATTGATGTAACAGCATTTTCCTGAAGTTGAATTTTTCATACGCCAGTACTGGTTGAAGTCCTACATCCGGGCGCTGTTTAAACATATTTGCCGATGACTCTGGTAATTTTGTATCTATGAAGCTTTTTTAACAGAAGTAAGTTAGGTCTTCTCCCAAAAGAAAATTCTAGGAAAGATCATTTATATATTTTGCGGCCAGGTAGTGAGTCACCAAATTGCTTAATTATATTACCCAACTGTACCCATGTATCCGGACAGCATTTTTAAAAAGATTTTATTTTTGTGATGTTAGCTTTTGGTTGTGTAAAATGTTTCAATCATTTGACATAAATGAATTTCATGAAAAAAGTTAAACTTGTGATTTTTATTGGGGGCCTCACAGAAATATTGAGCATGCACAGTATGTCATTTTCAATTTCCTCTAGACAATGTTAACATGCTTTCGGTGACTAACAAAATAGTGAGATTTCTTGATCAAATTATTAATACTTACATTATACTGTCATTTTGCACTTTGATGATTGAAATCAAGTGTCTGTTTGATCAACAATATATGACTGTAAATATTAATTAGGAAATAATCTATGACTTTGGGTGGCTTTATCGGAATTGAAGCATTCCGCGAGGGCGTGTGCCTGGCGGAATAATTCACTAGGACAAAGCCATAAATGATTTTGATTCTTATTATCTTATAAGCCAAAATGTTTTAAAATGATCGTAACTACTACGGACCTTTTTTTCAGTTCGGCAGTAATGTGTAAAATTGCATACATAGTGGCTGTTGGAATTCACTCATCTATACAGGCAGCCATTCAAGATAACACACTATATTATACAAACTTATTTTAGTTTTAATCATCTAATACATGAAATATAAAAACTGACTGTGACATTGTGCAGAAGATGCAAGATTCAGAGTCCGAACAAAGGAGACGAAGTAATTAAGATACATACTGTAATTTAAACTTTTGAGACGTTTTAATGTGGAGTAATGGCGTCAGTGTGATGACATAGGCGTTTTCATTCTTTGTTTGCTCTCCCGAATCAAAACAATGCGCGACTGACTGTGAATGCTGAATTTCTTGACTTTTTTGAAAGGAATGCAATGGGGCAGTACTCTAAGGGCTACTTGGCGTAATCAAAAATGATATTTAGGCTCTTAAACAAAACTTTGTCATGTGACTGATGTACTTATACAATATTATTCCTCTTTCTATATATTTGGTTTAATTTAGTGCACAGGGTAAAGTAGAAAAGTCGAAAGGAGCTACTTTCATGTCGAAACTCTGCCTGCATAAAGCACTCGGGTGACTTATGAAATAAACCAGACAGTAGGCATATTAGAACAATAAATCAGCATGTTTGCAAGTGTCGGTTTGATTGTCGTCCTTGTCTGGTGGTCTCCAACCAGTATAGTATTATTATTTTTCAATACTTTCCAAATATTTTGTAAACATAACATGAGCTTAATATCATTAATAATGCCAAGACCCCTACATTTCTGGTTGTAGTGACCATTTTCTGTACTCTATGTCTAGAATGGTGGAACCTTTGCTGGCGTTATCCTATATGGTGTTGAAAAAATGCTATTTACAGAAAAACAGATGAAGAAATAATTTTCAAGGTATATTCAGCGTTGATGAGTGGAGTGAAAATGCTTTTACGGCAAGCGTGGTGATAGCGGCGCATGCAGCTCTGTGACCCCACAGCAGCAGATACATTTGTTCAGGATCCATTTAAACTAAGAAAAATTCTTTAATAATAAACTTCAAAATCAAGCAGTTAAAGTTAGCATTTTTGATAAAACTTGTTCTTTTGTATAAAAAATATATTTTCTATGAAACTGTCATTTCTTTTTAGTTAATATTTAGGCTCTAAAAACTGTTTCCCACCTGTTGATTGTCAAATGTCCATACCACCAACATTGGTTCCCTTCATGGTTAAAGTTTTTGACGTGTGTCATGTCAATAGCTCCCAGAATGGCACAGTCACCTGACGACGCACATCAACATCTTGTTTCAATTTAGCTGGATAACATTGTGTTTAAGTTGAGTCAAATCAAATGGTTAGGATTTCCTGCTTTCTCCGCAGCCGATATACAGTTAAGCTTCATTCGCTGGAACTTCGAAGTCTGCAGCGTTCGGTTGAGGATCGGTAGTTGAGTGATCGAGGTTTTGTCAGCATGGTCAGTCCCGGGGGTAGTCATACATCTTTTATCGAGACCACATCGGGAGTTATTGCACATACAATGGTACACACATGTAAATGTGCATGTATATTATAAACTTGTAGCTTACCCTTGATTAAAGACAAATTAAAAAGTGTTGTAATGTAAAAGTATGAAACGTTTGTCATTCATTAAATATTTATTCAATTTTTCTGAAAAAAAAAAACAAACTTAAAATTAAAGCCAATCTGCTACTTATATATATATTGCTACAGGGGCACTAGACAACTTTTGGGGACAGGTACCCATACCCCTGGAAGAATATTTCAATTATTTTAAGACTAATAGGGGAAATTTTTAGCCATATAAATATTACTATTATTCACATTTATTAATACTGTTTTCAGTCATTTCAACAGATGTAGCTACATAATAGTTTTCCTGACAAATACAACAAATGATTATGCAAGTTGTTCTACTATATTTATTTTTTTCTTTTTAATTAAAACATCTCAGTGACACATGCAAACTTTTTGTTGAAGAGATGTCTATTTTTAATTATCTGCTGTTTTTCGATGTTATTTTTCGCCGATAATGTATTTGATTATGTGACATTTTTCACCTGCTAACGGCAATATCCGAAAAGTCATAATGTTTCTGTTCGTGATCGCATTCCATGAATTCAAAAATGGAAGTAATTGTCTCATTCCCCCGTTAAACACATATTTTTCGCGACCTCGCGCATGTCCGTTAACTTATTTTTCGTACATTAATGTTTCTTCGATTTTGGCGATTTAAACACTTTTAAATAGAACACAATTTGGCCAAAGTATGTTTAAAGGTTTAAAATAAGTAGTGGTAAGTATAAATGAATACTGAAGGTTTTGAAGCGCCAGTGTTGCCAATAAATATATTCATGTAGGGGAAAATTTGCGTCCAGCACAATTTGACAACGAAAATGCACAATGTAATTCCATAATTTAATTACTGACCCCAAAAAACAATGCCGAGATATAAAGTTTGTTATGACACGTGATTATCGGAAAAACGGGTATACATGGTGTGTTCTGATCGCCCGAAGCGCAATCTGTGAATTACATAGTATACAATACACCAAGTCGTGTCAACCAAGCATCGCTAATTAAATCCATGTAACAAACAACGTATTATAAATTCGCCGTGATCTCTTATATATATATTTTTTTATGATTGTTTATCAATTAATATCTCTGATAATGACCGAGACGGCCACGTGCGCCGTTATCGATGGCGTCTAATTAGCTCCGCCTTCTTCTGTAAACAAGCCAACAGACGACGATCGATTTTTGATTGACACGTCAAATTGCCGAGATTATTTGATGGCGCCACTAAATTCGCCAACTGAAAGAATTTGCGCAAGATTTTTTTTGGCGCCGTTGGCGACCGACAGCGAACCCTGTAATAAATGAATCTATACCGACCTGTTACGAGAAAATTCATTAAACAGTCATTCAAGGGATAAGGCTCGTGAATGTTTATTTGGTTCGTACTCACAACTATTCGTTTTTATGTCCGGCCGACGAGTAACTTCGTGATGTCCTTCCATTTTATTTTTTTGTTTTCGAGGATTTTTTCTTAGAAAGGAAATAACATATTATTTTAGGAGGAGATGGGGTGATATTCGGCCCCAAAATCGGCCAAACGAGTGCCCTGTGCTATATAAACATCGTGAGCGACTTTCAGTCTGTTTGTACATCATAACCTTT
>JAFMSR010004059.1:0-10763 GCA_022818135.1 Saxidomus purpurata | reverse complement strand
ACCCTTTTTTATAAAATAGTATGATTCTAGCATTTACTTGTACATTTTGTGTTTTACTATATCATTCTGGAGAAATTTTTTAAAAATATAAACAGAAACTCGCTAAGTTTCCAGTGAAATAATAAAACATAAAATGAAAAAAGTAAATGCTAGAATCAATAACACAAGTGAAAATCAACATAGCAATTTGCTAAAAAAACAACATTGAAACTGTTGGTGGGTTTGATTTCATGGCACCGGTTCGCTATATGGTTATAAAAATAATTTGGTGGCGTATTAAGTTTCAAACATACAGAAAAACTTTACAGGAATTTTGTACTTTAACCTTTATATTTGATGATTCTTTCTAAGATATGTTTATTACAGACAGTTCAAAGAAATTGTTGTTTCACCAATCTCTGAGAACTAGCAACTTTAATTGATTATGAAGGAAACAAAAATGTCGTTTTCCACAATTCTGCTCAAGCTGTTACTAAACGATGTAGAAATAACGTCAGCAACACAATATTCATAAAATCATAACATTTGACAGATTGAGCTAACGTGTAAGTAATTAGTCTCTGAATTTCACAAGGCAAACTTTCATTTATATTTCAGACAATGAGAAGGGATTCTATCGTTGTGCTGGTCACTCCTTTAGTACATATGATCATGACGTTGATTCAGATTCAAGTAACTGCGCTCAGACTTGTCATGGTGGCTGGTGGTATTGGAACTGTATCCAATCGAACCTTAACGGCGAATATATGTCGCCACCAGGAGCAAAGTCTTCTTTCAACGGTGGACATGGTGGATTTATATACTATGCGTGGCAGGGGCGTTCAACGCTCAAGTCCTCCAAAATCATGATTCGAAAAAAATACTGAAATTAAATTATAGATTTCATCCGAAAAAGTTTTGACAAAATAATGTATGGTTAGACAACAATGTTATCGGAAACACATGGTGATTAAATGATCGCAAAACAAACATTGGTTGTTATCATGATCCGTCATTATTTTGAATATGTCTTTGAAATGTTGATAATAATAAACGAAATAACAACATATAATAAATTGATCAGGCATGTTGTTTTTATTTTCACCACTATCAATTTTGGTATAAAATACTTTTAGACAAAGGAAAACAATCCAATTCATTTTGCTCCGTTACCTGATTTGACCACGTTTCCTACAATATCTTAAACCTATACCTCTGATTATTAAAGGAAATGCTGTTAGGTATACGATATTGTTGCAAACGTGGTAAAATCAGTTGTTACGTAGCATACTGGTTGGATTGCTGTCCTGCATAAAATATCTACAGTCACGTTATAATGCATAAATCTCTGAATATAGTGTGACTCATTAATGTACTACATTTGTTTAGTTATATTTTTTTTTATGAATGCAATCCTTGTGATAAGATAGTACATTTAGTGACATTGTTCTTTGTTAACTGTGTAAATAAATATATCTACGGTATTTGTATTTCGGCTGTTGGTGTCCAGATAATCTAAAATGGACCCACGTCGACCACTTCTCTTAATTATTGTTATCAGGTGCTGACGGTTGTTATTTAAAGCTGCTCGCTCTCAGATTTTGGTAAAAAAAATTGAGTTCTTCAAACTGCATGAAAATAACATATTTTAGAACATACATTTTGTATAGTCATACAAAAAGTTTCAAGTATAAATTCTTAAAAGTATATCTGATTTGAAATAATACGCTACCAATTAATAAAGAGTTGCAAACGCTTTTGAAATTTCAATAAAAACATAGGGTAGCGGTGCCGTAAAACCAGCATTTTGATTCGATTTTTGCAAATTCCTACCTAGATTTTTACTTTTATTTTTGATTCTAGACTTTAGTTTTATATTAATGTATTAGTGTGTCAGTTTTATAAATTTGTTTTTTTTTTCATTTATTGATTTCTGTATGTTTAATTTGTTAAATAAATATTTGGATTCGCTTACACTAAAAATGCTTAAACTACATTGTATATATACAGACACCTATCTTTACGATTCTCTCTTACATAAGAATTTTGCGTAGGGTTGTACAAAAACCATCAGTCATTTTTTTACAGACTGACACTTGTATATCAATACATTTTATTCTATAAAGTGTATAGTTTTCATCCAGGGTCCCTGCAAGCTCACGTTTAGGACATATAACTGAAACCACTCGCGGAGTGATAGGATACGAGTAAAAAACAGTTCTTCGAGCAAGATATCAAGGTAAAAGTGAAAACTTTGGTATTTGCAGCTAATATTTTTGGGCTAGTTACCACTTTAAGTGACCTGCGAGAGAGAGAGAGAGAGAGAGAGAGAGAGAGAGAGAGGGAGAGAGAGAGAGATGTCCAATTAAGCTCAAACTGAATAAATACAACTCAACGAAAATCAAATTAAATATCAGGCTTTTATGTAAATAAACCGAGGTTTACTTGAAGGGCAAAACAAATATAGACAAAACAAATATAGAATTCCTATAACAGAAGCTGCTGTTTTCTTGTAAACACCTTAAAAGTCCATAATCGACGGTTTTGTTAGTATGAAAAAACATCCATTCCAGCGTTATTCATCGACTAATAAACAATGATTTGAAGTTCTGATGCGCGGAAATTAACCATGAAGGCCGGAGGTCTGAGTGGTTTATTACTGCGCATCAGAACATACTTGTTTATGAGACGATAACAACGCTGAAAAGGATGTTATTTCGATTCTAACATGTTCAGATATTACAAAAGGCATGATATGACGTCAGTTTGAAGACAAATATATCTGTTTTTTCACTTTCTCGTACTGATATATGAATATCTGGTAAAAGTGAATCTTCTATCCTAGAAATATCGTACCAAGCACTTGCTTTACCAGACTGCTTCGCGCTGATATATACATATATATTGATAATCCATGTAAACTGCCCTACTATTACATTATCACGGTTTTGCTACACATCTTTAAAAGCAAAAAGGCCATAAGAAGAAGATAACTAAGTTGGATTTCGGAGGTACTTTTACCCTGAAAGTTGCAGATCTGCCATCAGTCTAGGCCGACTTTTTGCGAAAACCATAGTGACTACTAGTGACTACGGTTAACTCTAAAACTCAATTTAGCCAAACTATAGGCTGGTTGCTCTTCAAATTGAAGATGTGAAACGCATACTAAAGAGAAAGAGGTGTTCCGGATGACAACTCTAGCCGAACCATACTTAAACGGTGGTCGCTATTCGGAATACTTCTATACAGTGTTTACTCCTTCAGACTGAAGAGCAACCAGACGATCGCTGAGCTGAAGTGAGTTTTAAATGTAGTCACTATGGTTTTTGCCATAAGTCGGCCGTACACGCCGAAAAACCGGAACTGGATCTAGAGAAAAACAAAACGTTGTCAGTGGATACACATAACAAAAACGAATAAGTTAATACAGGTGTTACTGTACGCGTCTCGGGGATTTTCCTGGCGCTTCAAGTCGGGATAAATCCCCTAATAAGTCTGTAATAAATCTGTTTTTGAACATTTCTGTTTAAAACGAGTCAATACTTGTTTCGTTTATATGAGAAATATTTGTTCAGTTCTCAATAAACTAGATGTGTACGGAAGGTAAACTAAATGGAAACTACGATAAATGCCGTTGGCAACGAATAACAAACGTCCCCTTGGTCGTTGATGAATTATATTCATTCGTGAATTACATGTAACTATGAAATTCAATATTGTACAGTAACTTGTGACCTTAGTTATCTTATCTTTTACAAGTTTTATCATTTGCGGTCAACTTTTCTACCTTTCTGCAGAAGAAGAAACGGAGAGTATTTTCACTGGAGGTATACTATGTTCAAGTTATACTCTAGCATTATATTTTCATCAGTTTGATTTAACCCGTATTTTATTCTTTATGAAAAAGCAATGAATTCAGAACGATAAGATTTTATGTTTGATAAAGATAATCGTAGTCAAAACCTCATGAAATATATTAAGATGTCTGGACTATAATCAGAAACACAACTGCTTATCTATACATGTACTTGTGTTTGAAATACTTAACTACAAATGTAATTACATGAAACATGTTACGGAGTCTCGGCATAGCATGGAGAGTTAAATCAAGCTTCGTATTTTAATTTATAAAAACAAAAATAATATCAAACAGGGAATGCCACGTACCAAAAACGCAGCCTCCCCAAAACGAGCCCCACAGCACCCAGAAGTGCACACCACCAACACACACACACACACACACGCACTCACACACGACACACACACACACAATCATGTACACACACACACATACACTACCAACACACACTAGCATACAAAGCAAACACACGAGGACAAAACGAACAATTAAAGGAACACAGTGGGGCACCGCCTTGGAACGGTCAGTGGCAAAAACACCACTGGGGAGCTTAAACCGGTTTATGGTGCGCACCCAACCTCTCTTACCCCACCATGTTCCAAAGTCACAGGACAGTGTAAATAAAAGTAATCCCTGCTAGGTGAATCTCTAACACACGAAATGGAAACAAAAGGCATGGTATGTAAAACACCAAAATGCTCGTGTATAAATATACAAAAAGGAAACCTTGAGAACCAAAAAACGTATGTACTCAATGTCTTTGCAGAAGGCAGAGCACCAAGAGAAACACCCTTAAGGGCCCGACGAAACAGGCCAGAGGACAGAAATCAAAACAGTTTCGTCCCAGTGGGATTTAAAAAAAAAAACCGAGAAAAGAGGCCCCCCCTCTGGTGAAAAAAAAAAAAAAGGGAAAGAAAAAGGGTCAAATTTAAAAAGGGTTGAACACCAAACATGCGGTGTGTCTCAAAACAGTAGGGTCGTAACCTCTTTTAACAAAACGTTTTATAATTTTAGCAAATACAGTTGGAAAATTGCCATGACCCAAAAATCTTACGAAGTTTGTAAACCACATCCCCATAAAAATCGGGTTTTGAAATACCTTCTCGCAGAAGAGTCTTTAGATTACTATTGAATTTCAAAACCAAATCAGAATGTAGCATAATATTTTACGCAATTTGTAATTTATTGAAGTCTCCGACATGAAAAAAGTAGCAGATATACGTTGTACTAAATAACAAACTGTCATTTTAGTAATTAAATTCTTATTCAGGAGATAACCGCATTTTGAGGTGTAGCTGAAATCGAAAAAGAGCTTTCTTTTCGCAAAAAGAAGAAATCACATACGAAAAAGAGGATTTTTGGTTTGAGTATGGTGTTAATTGATAAAAAGTCAATCCATTGGTTGTGAGTTAGTATAACCTAAGATGACATACATTGCACAACCTTTAAAACGCATGACAGCAGTGAAGTTTGTATGTTTTCCTACTACCTCAAAATGTAATTCAACCGGGAGCCCAAGCAGTTTTACCTGGTAAGAAAGGGTTTCCCAGGAATACACAACTCCCAGCGGATGGTTATTCCGAAGCTAGCTGGGTATTTGATTTACTTTCGACTCAGGCCCAACTCCCAGCTGGCTTGGTATTCCCCAGTAAGCTGGGTATTCACCTTGCAAGTGTAGCGAATACCCAACTCCCAGCTGTCTGGGTATTCGAGATCAACTGAATTATTCGCTGCTGCGAATATCCAACAACTGGCGGTATTCGAATCTAGCTGGTTATTCGCTACTTTGCCGAATACCCAACTACCAGCGTTCCTTCCATCTGGGATTCCCAAACTTTGCTTTTGCGACAACTACCCCTGTCTGGGTTTTTCGAATCTAGCGCTGGATATTGGCTTTTACTCTTTGCGAATACCCAACTCGATTAGCTGGTTATTCGAAGCTTACTGGGTACTGCTATGTTTATGCAAAGGCGCAACTAATGGCGTGCTTGGATATTCAAATCTAGCTTGTATTGAATACTTAATAACCAATCCCATCTTCTAGCTAACTTCACTGACCTGCATGAAAACGCGGATATTTGGTGACTGTTACATTGAAATATTTTGTCTGTCCATCCGACCGAATCCGTCCGTAATTCAGTGCCGCAACAAGGAGAAAATACAAACATTGATTGTGTAGTAGTCGCTAAGTATTAAGGTGATAATTTAAAAATTATAATTTTGTCTTGCTGTATAAAATGAGAAGGGTGATTTTTGTAGAATGAAATTTCAGCTGTGGTCGAGGCGCAATGAACAAATTGAACAACTTTGTATATATATCATATGTGAACTGTAGGAAAAAATGACAATGTGGACTTCAATATTCTGCCTTTGTGACTTAGTGCAGATCATGATTTTGTTTACCATTTCGCCACAATGCCCTTTGTTAGCATTACAAAAAATGGTGTGCATGAGAGTTGCTGATTCTGAAGACATTCGCTTGATAGCTTCCAACTTCAGTCAAGAATGAGCAGTGTTGGTGTCAAATACAATACAAGAAAGTGCTCAGCACCAAGAAAGTCGCACTGTATAATTGCAATTGATGAGGATTGTTTATTCAATGCCGTGTCTACTCTTGTCGCTGACAATGGGGATAATTCAACGCCAGTCAAACAATTACGTCCAGCCACCCAATGTGACTATTTTTGCATAGATTAAAAAATATTTTATAGCAGGCATAATTCAGGTAATATTTCAAAATAAGTTGATTTATAAAATATTTTCATCAGTATACTATACAATGTATACATTGTATGTTCTATTAATGGAAAAACAATGATCGAACAGGTTCCTGAATCACACACCTGTTTATTTGTAGTGATACAATTGTCTAATTATTCTATAATGGTTGAAGTAACAGCTTTTCTTCTGTGTTCTTAAAAAAACCTGTACAAAATTTTTTATTCAATTTATGCCATCTGTAATTGGCTTATATGTCCTCATAAATCATTTTAAATTTCGGTCGGAAAGGAGGGTTTTGGACCTCACCGGGTGTTCAACACACCGACTCAATAAATCTATGTCCTATTCAACTGATCCAAGTCCTCTTTTATTTGGGGGACTGGGGCGGGCCATGATAGAGCGCCTCCCCAGTGGTGTTGCGTATTATAGATGGATAATACTATACCAATATTGAAGCTATTTATATCTTTAACAATAAGTGTTTAAAATTGGCTGACTGGCTGACCGACTTTCGTCATTTTCCTTATCTACAACATAATTCTATTTCAATCTGTTACAATTCGAACATTGCTTGACACACACGTTGATATGTGTTTATTTATCCATTTTATTCGCCAGTAACAGAATAATAATCTCTTTTTCGTATGTCAAATTCTCTTTTGCGAAAAAAACTCTTTTCAATTTTAGACCAAGCTATTATGGAAGCGCCATCTGGTATCATAACGTATTCATGTGAATACTTATTCTTGTTAGTGCATACTTGAGTTAAATGCTTAATGCTGATACACAAATGCTTTCATAGTTTTACTTAATATATTATCACCCAGCCCTTATTTATCACCAGAATAATACATATAAGAAAAAATGTAGAGTAAATAAAAAGACCAAAAACACATGGGAAGATAATTACATGCAAGGTATCCCGGTAAATAAGACAAATGAGAATGCAACATTCATGAATATAATTTTTGAGGGTTAGGAGCGGCCAAGATGAGATGAAATCATAATGTCAACATAGAAATGGTCAAAACATGCATACACTACTAAATAACAAGCATATAACATGCATGTAGAAGAAAAGAAACATGAAATTAGCATCATACAATATGCACTGGTTTTTCGAATGACACATGAATGTTACATGCATGTAGATGAAGAAAAGAGAACAAATGAGGATGTGTTCATAAATAAGAATGTCATCTAGACCCACAGGCTTATTGCGGTGATTCACTTCCATATTTTTGAAGGTGTTTTCCCTATTTATAATAATCGTTGATAATCCATGAATTATTTTCATCATGTATTGTCATTTTCCTTGTACATTGTGCTGTTAAAAATTCCATCTGGCATTACACTGTACAAATGTAGTGTGAATAACCTTCAGTCCTATTCACCACCTAATTAAAGGCAGTAAAAGCAAAAGTATGTATACTATGTTACATCAATTGTAACAGTTTGGTAGAAGCTTGTTAGAGGCTCCAAATTTTTGTTTAGTCTTGCTTAAAAGCATTTGGGGTGGGTGCTTTGACTACCTGTGTTCGGGGAAGCTTATTTCAAGGATCCACCACTTTGTGGCTGGGGTGCCTTTCTTCAGTGTTGTTCCAGCCCTGCATTTGAAAGTCTTCAGTGAATACCTTTAGTTCTAGAATTTGAGAATTTAAATAGTTTATTTTTATCTATCTTGTCCTATATTGTTGATAATTTTATATACCTGTCACCATATCTGCTCTTTCTCTACGATACTCAAGAAGGTAACCGCAAACTTTAACTATCATGGTGGTGGTGCGAATTCCGTTAGGACCATCGCCTATGAATGGAGTAATCTGAAGCGCAAAAACACGGAAATCAAGAAAGTACGATGACGAAAACGCGAAAACACGATGACGAAAACTCGAGTACGATGACGAAAACGCGAAAACACGAAATCTCGAAAAGTACGGTGACAGCGAAAGCCAAGCTACGATGACAAAATTGCGAAAAGCACGTACCTTCGCGTTTTGCGTCATCGTACTCTTTGTTTCATGTTTTTGTCATCGCTACCTCGCGTTGTCATTTTCGTCCTTTTCAACCTCGTCATCGATATTTTCGGATTTTCGTCATATCGATATTTTCGAGAAGTTTTCGTCATCGTACTTTTCGAGTTTTTCGTCATCGTGTTTTCGCGTTTTCGTCATCGTGTTTTCGAGACGTCATCGTGTTTTCGCGTTTTCGTCATCGTACTTTCGCGTTTTCTCATCGTACTCGCCTTCCATTTACGCATGCGCAAAAAACAATATTTACAAAACTCAAATAAGTGAATCCTTGCAGTAGTCTTAAAGATATGACACTTGAACATATTTTTATAATATAAACTAAGGAGATCTTTAATCATACTTTAGCTCTCAAAATAGTTTAATAGCAAATACAGAACTTTTGATATATAACATAATGTAGGGAATATAACAATTAATCTCTCAGAAAGGTGTAATAATTTCTCCAGTTTTTATGCAGAACATATCGATAAGAAACATGTAATATCAGATGGACAAATGCACCCGTAACAAGGCAAGGTAAGGATCAGAATGCTCAATGTAATTTTTGCACAAAACTTTGTTCCATGTAAAATATGTTTTCAGAATGTACGTGTGTTGAGGAAGGAATAAACAATAATGTTAAAAACGGTTCGTGCATTTTTTAAGTCATATTTAAATTCACATTGAAATAATAAACATTAGTAAAAAATGTGTTTTTTATGTTCGACTGGAGATTTGTGTGGGGACATTTATAACTGTATAAGCTTGACCTTTACCAACCTTTCATCCTTATAGTACAGGTTCCAGATGTACTGAATGACCATAATCTTATGTTATTATAAGAAATCTTCAGACTGTAAACATAGATTATTCATCGTTTGACACGCGCCCTAATATTGCACCCAACTCGGTTTTGGGTAACTATAATCAATATATTGCTGAAGTAAATGCTAAGGAATGTTTACTAACTTTATTGGCATTTATATACCTGAACCGTCGTGGTCAACTTTTGTTACGTAACTATATAATTGATAGTGTTTAGGACACATAAGTAAATGACCTTTCATCCTTATCACAGCGTAGAAGTAATACTCTATGGCGTGCGGCATTTGTCGAGTATAGTCATACAGTATTGATATAATCGTTAATGAAATCATCAGACTGATGACGCAGAATTTTGTATTTTGACATAAAGATAACACCCAATTCAATTGACGGGTAGCTACAAGAATGGCCCAAAGAAGGGCAGGTCTATTTCGTGTTAACCACCAAAGTCTTATAAATTTAAACTGGGTCGATTAAATATGTTGCCAGTGGTACGGGAAAACCGAGAATGATATCCAGTAACACACGTTGATCTCCAAAGTCAACATATCGGCCACCACGGTTAAAATTTTCTACTTATTCAAATGCACTTTCTTATCCAATGAAGGCTGCCGGTAGAAGCTGCGAAATGGACACAAGCAAATCTGTGAATTGATTTTGATTAAGTGAGTGCACGAAAAAAGTATTTTTATGATGAGGTTCTTTATGAATTAAGAAAACAAAACGAACTTGTCATATTAATTAGTAGAATATATACGTGTCCAAGAACTTTGCATTGGATATATAACAGTTTAATATATAATGACATGCTTAAATACAACCAGCACCAAAACCAAGCAATAACATTATAGCTATGGCATGTTCTGGTCTTCAAAATAATAATTGCTTTCTTTCAATAAAGCTTTTAGTACAAATTATCCAGAACCTACATCAGACATATGAACATGCATTATTCAAATTTCAATACACAAAATTCATTTTAATGAGAAATAACCCTCCCTACCCTCCCCACCCTCCCACCCCCGAAAGCATGTACAAAAGTAATGATATGTAATTTAAAGTTGTAACCAAATGCAAAGTACACTGAACTACCCCACAAAATATCTCCTTTCTACAAACAGCCTTGAAGTAATGTAAAAAATATTTACAGTACTGGGTTTATAATCATGCAGGACATGTATTGATTTTTGAAGGACCATTGTGAGTAATCGTCTCACTAAAACGGGTATGAAATTGTAACGTACACTTCTATTATGTCAGAATGTATACATTTATTGAAAGGCTATTTTTCGAATGCGGTTGTATAATAGTCATGGTAGATCCAGACTTACTTGTAAATTAGCTTCTATTATCATATTTCTATTCCA
>JAFMSR010004058.1:0-10774 GCA_022818135.1 Saxidomus purpurata | reverse complement strand
TTAATAGCAGTAATAAAACCTTCTACTTTAGTCCAGACTTCCATGGATTACCAATAGCACAATGCACTTTCATTCAAAATTCTGTTTTATAACTGCAGTACACTGCCACAAATGCATGCTACTGAAGATGTATTCTTAAATTATTACTCAAACATACAAAACAGTGAAACAGGTTTAGTTAGGATTCGATAGCAGACACTCAAGTAAGAGAGTAGACACTGTCAAACTGATCAAAATTTGACAATTCAAGGGCCATAACTCTGGAGTGACCTGGCTGATCAGGCTGGATACTGAACTTGGCCGAGGTATTGGTCACTATGACTACATTAGGTGACGACTGGATAAATGATGCTCAATTTACTGATTGGACAAGAATTATGCCGCCCACCCAACGCTAACATTTACCAAACTTATAAACTAGTGTTCTTTTTCAAACATGTTGACTGTACACTCACCCTGATTGTAGTTTTCCTGCCAAAACTGCTATTGAGTGTTTTAGTTCTCTTTTTCTTACTCTGGCTTCCCTTCTCTGCTGGTTCATCAGCTTTGATCCATTTGTACTGAAATACAGATATCAGTACATAAGTATTGGAAAACAGATATCATAGTACTGAAAGAACTGGAAAACAGAATGATATCATAGAGCTGAAAGACCTGGAAAACAGACATCATAGTACTGAAAGAACAGGAAAACAGATATCAAAGTACTGAAAGTATTGGAAAACAGATATCAAAGTACTGAAAGAACAGGAAAACAGATATCATAGTACTGAAAGAACAGGAAAACAGATATCAAAGTACTGTAAGAACTGGAAAACAGATATCATAGTACTGAAAGAACTGGAAAACAGATATCATAGTACTGTAAGAACTGGAAAACAGATATCATAGAGCTGAAAGACCTGGAAAACAGACATCATAGTACTGAAAGAACAGGAAAACAGATATCAAAGTACTGAAAGTATTGGAAAACAGATATCAAAGTACTGAAAGAACAGGAAAACAGATATCATAGTACTGAAAGACCTGGAAAACAGATATCAAAGTACTGAAAGTATTGGAAAACAGATATCAAAGTACTGAAAGAACAGGAAAACAGATATCAAAGTACTGAAAGTATTGGAAAACAGATATCAAAGTACTGAAAGAACAGGAAAACAGATATCATAGTACTGAAAGACCTGGAAAACAGATATCAAAGTACTGAAAGTATTGGAAAACAGATATCAAAGTACTGAAAGAACAGGAAAACAGATATCAAAGTACTGAAAGTATTGGAAAACAGATATCAAAGTACTGAAAGAACAGGAAAACAGATATCATAGTACTGAAAGACCTGGAAAACAGATATCAAAGTACTGAAAGTATTGGAAAACAGATATCAAAGTACTGAAAGAACAGGAAAACAGATACCATATACTGAAAGACCTGGAAAACAGATATCATAGTACTGATAAAATAACCATATTTGACATTGATCTGTCAGCAGTGTGTCATTTAAGTACTCCTGCCCCTTAAGGAGTCAGTTTTTCCTTCATTTATACTAGTATTACAGAAAAATGTCTTCTTTAATTTAATCTTATATAACCGCTATTAGTAAAATAACTTATAGTTTTATTACTGTAGGAAAATAATTGTATATATCAAGCCCATTAAAGTCAGAGACTTATTTCCAATGAGGTCCTAAAATGAAAAAAAATGATCTTAAAAATTATAAGTTATTTATTTTACAATTTATTATCAGTACATGTAATACAAATGGCCAAACCACAAATAGATAAATACAACTGTTCAGTCAATTAGAAACTTAATATAGCATAAACTACATCAAATTACTTCACGATTCTTCTCAAAAAGGAATACCTCATGACACATTATTATTCAAGAAATGTTTCTTTACTTCCTTTTTATTATTTATATAGTATCCATGTTATTACTTACTTTTTGCACATAGAAATTGTTAGAACTATTTCCAGTTCTATGACCCTGGACTGGTTAATTTCTGAAAATCGCCATGACGACATGATGGATATTTATTTCAAAATATTTTATGGGCATGATTTAGTCCTAATTGTTTGACTCTATCATCTACTCTAAGCATACCCAGGTTTGCAAAATCTTGATCTCTAAGTGATGTTCTTGGCGAATAGTCATGAATAAATCTGACAACTTTATTACAACATATTTGAAGTCTTGTTTCTAGCATAATAGATAATACATTATACCAAGAAGAACAAGAATAGCCAAAAACACATTGCATTAAAGAAATACATAAAGTTTTCTGAGGCTTTTATCAAGCCCATTCTTTTGCCTAAAGAAATTTAAGTGTACAGTTGATTCCCTTGATATGTCATTGTCTATAACCTGACCTAAATATCTTCTTTTTTGAGTTATTTGACATTATTTTTGTATAGGCTCACATGCTGCCGGTACTGCATGACACACCATAGAGAAACGCAAGTATTTGTCTGTGTCGATATGTACAATGAAATTCAAATCAATATATACCCAAAGTTAATGCTGCAGAAATAAAGTGCGCAGAAATGAACAAGAGCTGTCCCTCACAAGTGACGAATGCCCCCGAAAGAGGTGCCTCACAGTCTGTGTCCTCTCCATGTGCTCAATAAATGTGCTATGTAATTTTAAAATCCTTCCATGCATGACAGAGTAATCATGCATACAGTATTCCATTACTTTAAACACTAAGTGTGACCTTGACCTTTGAGGTAGGGACTTGGGTATTGCACGCGACACATCCGCTTGATGTGCTAGACATTTGTGCCAAGTTATTTTAAAATCCTTCAAAGCATAATAAAGTTATAGTCCGGACACAAATGTATGCATATATACAGGATTCCATTACCTATAAACTCTAAGTGTGACCTTGACCTTTGTGGTAGGGATGTGGGTCTTGCACGCGACACGTCGTATTGATGTGCTACACATTTGTGCCAAATTATTTTAAAATTTTTCAAGGCATGACAAAGTTACAGTCCGGACACGAATGTGTGCATATATGCATATATAGAGGAATCCATTACCTTCAAACTCTAAGTGTGACCTTGACCTTTGAGCTAGGGACGTGGGTCTTGCACGTGACACGTCGTCTTGATGTGCTAGACATTTGTGCCACGTTATTTTAAAATCCTTCAATGCATGACAAAGTTACAGTCTGGACACGAATGCGTGCATATATGCATATATAGAGGAATCCATTACCTTCAAACTCTAAGTATGACCTTGACCTTTGAGCTAGGGATGTGGGTCTTGCACGCGACACATCGTCTTGATGTGCTAGACATGTGTGTCTAGTTATTTGAAAATCCTTCAATGCATGACAAAGTTACAGTCCGGACACGAATGTGTGCATATATAGAGGATTCCATAACCTTCATACTCCAAGTGTGACCTTCACCTTTGAGGTAGGGATGTGGGTCTTGCACGCGACACGTCGTCTTGATGTGCTAGACATGTGTGCCAAGTTATTTTAAAATCCTTCAATGCATGACAAAGTTACAGTCCGGACACGAATTTGTAAGTGGGGACGCACGGACGGACGGACAGATGGACGGACAGACGGACGGACGGTCAGACGGTGCGATTTTAATATGCCACCCTTCGGGGGCATAAAAATATCTCATTTTCAATAACTGCAAAATTTGGAGCTCGCAGAAATAACCACTTATACCATAGCATGTTACTCACGATAAATGACTTCACTTTCTTAAGTTTATATTTAGATGCAAACAGAATACACTCTTTTACCAACATGAAGGGAAAGCTTGTTGTCAGTTAAATGAGCCATTTCTTACAGAACTGAAGTTCAAGACCTAACCTACTGGCAATATAATCCATTTTTTTCTGAGAGTAAATGATCGCACTGTCATCTGCATATAGTAACGATTTACAGACGACGGACAATCATCGATCCTAAAAGCTCGCCCTGGCACTATGTGTCAGGTGAGGCTAAAAAACCAAGCAGACATTACCTCTGTATCCTGTCCGTTACAGTTAATCATCAGCTGCTCCATGATGGCGTGTACCAGATCACGATCTGCAAAAACAATACAAAATATCAATGACAAAACTTCCTATTTTACGTATTTCGTTCCTCTACCACTTTTCTGTAAAAAAAGTGATTTATTTTAATCAAGTTTTGGATTCAAAGGAAAAATATTAAAATGTGTCCCCTGTGGAAAGAATACCAGCACTATTTTCTCCATGTGAAAGTTTTGATCGTTATACATTACATCAGCATAATGCTATTTTCTATCAACTAAACAATTCTAACAGATTCAAGACTTTTTTTCTCCAATACTTTAAGATTTAATTAACTGTGAGGCTTTTACTATTACAGAACTGAGAATTTAGAGGTTTAATATCATCACGATTTTAGATCACAACTTGATAACTATTCAAAGTATTATTCTAGCTATCAAAGCACATTAGTGTCAGGTTTTATTACAGAGATTACCATTTTGCTAAAAACTATTACTGGTAATTAATATCACACTCACTAAGCTTGCTTCTTTATTAGAATTCAAACACACCTCACACATAAATATTTAGCATATTTTAATTTCACTAGACAGTACACATTATCAAATTCTTCAGTAAAACATGAACTTAATTGAACATCCACATATATAACACGTAAAATGTGTATCTCTTAACGTTTGCCTTGAAAAATGAATAAAAGTAAAAGGCAAATTGACTTACATAGTGTAAGAAAGTGTCACCAGAAATTTGAAATCGAAAGAACCGTTCACTACTGTCAGTTATCAATTCTGGAATATGACATTTGACTTCTGACCAATAGGATGACAAATCAATTCAAACTTCAGTTACTGCTTAAGTTTGCAAAATTTGAATAGTACCAAATACATGTATATTAAACTTCTTGAAGTTGCTCAATCAAAGTGAACATTGTTGACCTTGATCAGACTATTATAGTTTTACAGATGTGAGGTGCTCCATTGGGCAATAGGTAAAAGTATCTACCTCCATACTTTACTTTACATTAGTCAATTGGCAGAAATATGTACCTCAAGAAACTGGTAATAGGCAAAAATATTTACATTTACAGAGCAACTGTCAGGAATATCTACCTCCACAGGGCGAAAGGGATACATATCTACCTGCACAGAGAAATAGGCAGACAAATCAACTTCCACATGGCAACAGAAATAAACATGTTATTTCACAGGGCAATTGGCTGAAAAATCAACTTCCACATGGCAACAGAAATAAACATGTTATTTCACAGGGCAATTGGCTGAAAAATCAACTTCCACATGGCAACAGAAATAAACATGTTATTTCACAGGGCAATTGGCTGAAAAATCAACTTCCACATGGCAACAGAAATAAACATGTTATTTCACAGGGCAATTGGCTGAAAAATCAACTTCCACAGAGCAGTAGGCAGAAACATCTTAACATCAAACGGCAATTATCAGAAACAGTAGAATTAAACCTACAAACGTCTTCCTCCACAGGGCAATTGGCAAAAACATCAACATCCAAGCAGCAATTGGCAGAAATATCTTATCTCACAGGACAAATGGCAAAAACATTAACTTCAAAGAGCAATTTGCAGAACTACTATCTCCACAGGACAATAGGCAGAAATATCAACTTCAAATGGGCAACTGGCAGAAACAGCAACCTCACCATGGAGATATCTAGATATCACCCTCAACAGGGTAATTGGCAGAAATATCAACTTCCAAAGGGCAACTCATAGAAATATCTACCTGCACAGGGCAATTGGCAGAAATATCAACTTCCAAAGGGCAACTGATAGAAATATCTACCTGCACAGGGCAATTGGCAGAAATATCTGTCTTCACAGACCAATATCCATCATTATTTATTGGTATCTTTAACCTTTTTTCTCTAACCTTGCTCTCTCTACATGTTTTACATTACATTAAAAGCCAAATTTTATTATGTTAACTAAAGCCCTGAAGTACAGCATGTACATGCACGAAAGACTAAATATCAGCAATTTTATTTATAGGTAAGTAAATGTTCCGTATTAATATGGCAGGCCTGTTGTGTCTTAACAAAATTCTGCTGGTCTAGAAAATATAAATCAGAAATTGTACGTATAATTATGATAAATAATCATGCATGTTCGTACCAAGAAGCGGGTTTGTCTTTATCTCTATAAAGAAAGTTAAAACATGTTAGCTTAGCTTAGCTTATATAAGTTTATGAACTGTAAAAATATACTTTCAGTGAAAAGTTATCACCCTTTTTTTATCCTTTGGCAGAACCAAAACGTCAAAATGTCTCAATTGTTAGGGTGATGTAACATATAAGAGCCATTTAATTAAGCCAATCTTGGCATGTCCAGACATCTTTTCAGGAAACTCTAGCAATGTCGAAATTAGTATAGTATCTATAAATAGTACAGCAAAAATGTTTGTACTGCTACAACTAAAGTTGATGACTGACATAAAAAGTCAGTAAATACCTGTTACAATTTACAGTTACACCTTTGTAAAGCAGTTACTGGTAGCCTCTGGATACAACAAAAGTTGCCTTTTAAACAGGTGGCTGTTTCATACTAGGGTACATATTTGTTATATATCAGTACTGACTACCAGGGTACATATTTGGTATATATCAGTACCGACTACTGGCTAACAAGGTACATGTTTGGTGTATATCAGTACTGACTACCAGGGTACATTTGATATATATCAGTACGGACTACCTTGTACATATTTGGTATATATATCAGTACGGACTACCAGGGTACATATTTGGTATATATAAGTACAGACTACCAGGGTACATATTTTGGTTTATATCAGTACCAACTACCAGGACACATATTTTTGTTTATATCAGTACCAACTACCAGGGTACATATTTGATATAAATCAGTACCAACTACCAGGGTACATATTTTGGTTTATATCAGTACCAACTACCAGGGTACATATCTTAGTTTATATCAGTACCAACTACCAGGGTACATATTTTGGTTTATATCAGTACCAACTACCTGGGTACATATTTTGGTTTATATCAGTACCAACTATCAGGGTACATATTTTGGTTTATATCAGTACTACCAGGGTGCATATTAAGGTTTATATCAGTACCAACTACCAGGGTACATATTTTGGTTTATCTCAGTACAGGCTACCAGGGTACATATTTTGGTTTATATCAGTACTGGCTATCCATAGCAAGTGTCTGTTTAGCCCAGGTGACCAAACACAGGTTCAACTGTACACAATTATACAATAGCAATGTTTACTGTACATAACTATACAATAGCAATGTTTACTGTTCACAACTATACAATAGCAATGTTTACTGTACGTAACTATACAATAGCAATGTTTACTGTACACAACTATACAATAGCAATGTTTACTGTACGTAACTATACAATAGCAATGTCTACTGTACCCAACTATACAATAGCAATGTTTACTGTACACAACTATACAATTGCAATGTTTACTGTACACAACTTTACCCAATAGCAATGTTTACTGTACACAACTTTACCCAATAGCAATATTTACTGTACACAACTATACAATAGCAATGTTTACTGTACACAACTATACACAATAGCAATGTTTACTGTACACAACTATACCCAAAAGCAATGTTTACTGTACACAACTAAACCCAAAAGCAATGTTTACTGTACACAACTATACCCAATAGCAATGTTTACTGTACACAACTATACCCAAAAGCAATGTTTACTGTACACAACTAAACCCAAAAGCAATGTTTACTGTACACAACTATACCCAAAAGCAATGTTTACTGTACACAACTAAACCCAAAAGCAATGTTTACTGTACACAACTAAACCCAAAAGCAATGTTTACTGTACACAACTATACCCAAAAGCAATGTTTACTGTACACAACTATACCCAAAAGCAATGTTTACTGTACACAACTAAACCCAAAAGCAATGTTTACTGTACACAACTAAACCCAAAAGCAATGTTTACTGTACACAACTAAACCCAAAAGCAATGTTTACTGTACACAACTAAACCCAAAAGCAATGTTTACTGTACACAATTATACCCAATCGCAATGTTTTAGCTTTTTACAACAATCTCAACAAGTTTGTAAGTACAAATAACACATCTCAGCACTTTCATTTACAGTAACTGCTTAACTTGACAACCAAGTACACAAACATAGACAAAACATACTGTAAAATTCCTAATAGAAGCACCCAATGATGTAGCTCTTTCCAAAAAGGGAACATTTATTTACACATTTCCTAAACATGAATATCTCCATTTTTTTCTAATTTTAGACATTTACTTTCACAATGATTGTAATAAGATTTTCAATATTCTACATAGCTTTTTTAAAGAGTTACATCTGTATTTTCTTAAACTGTTGATAACTTATTTCTGACATGCTTTATCTGCAAATCAAAGATGATCAGCATCGTGAAAATATGTGACAAATGGAGAAAACATGTGTCAAGCACAAGTCTCTAGTATGTTCCTGTTACTGATCAAAGCAAAGTTAGGGCATTTATTAGGGAGGGAGCTTCTATTAGGACTTGTACGGTAATCTATTAGCTATATTATACTGTTAAACCTCACATTCAGCCACATACAGAGTCCTATACAGTATACTGCTGAGCTATTGAGGAAATTACAAATCAAACATTTCCAATATTGATGCTGCTATATTAGATACAAAGGTCATTCTAAAATTTACAAATCAAATATTTTCAATTCATTCAGAATATCATTAATATTCATGATTCATTGCAAAACAAAATGAATACGCTTTGAACTTATTGTACAATTTCTTTTATAAAAGACAACATGTAGCATGCTATGTAAGTGGTGGCTTTCAGCGAGGTGTAACCGTATTTTATTTAACAAAAACTCTGCAAACAAAACATCCATTTGACTAGTCTAAATGACTTACTCAGAACATCTAAATTACCCCAAAATAAGAAACTTGTATGTTCATTGTATAATAATGTTGTTAATACAGTATTTGTCTGCTAACAACCAATAACACCATTAAATATAATACAGTAAACTCTGTATATAACAACACCAGATATAACGAAAATAGGGATATAAGGAACAAATTTTCTTGGCCAGATTTTTTCCCGTCTTTATTCAAGATAATAATCATGGATACATGTATATCATACCCCGGATATAAGAAACAATTTCATATGGTCCGAAGGTTGATTATATACAAGGTTTACCATACATTTATTGGCATGCTCGGCATTTTGAAAAGTGCTATGAATTGTTTTTCTTCCTGACTTTGTTTCAGACCATACATTTATTGGCGTGCTGGTCATTTTGAAAAGTGCTATGGATTTTTTTTCTTCATGACTTTGTTTCCGATGTGTATTTCTTGAAAGTTTACTAGACCTATCCTTGAAGTATCCTTATTCTCCACAGTATATGAGGATGAACATTTTTTTTCAAAAAATTGCATGGCAAACCTCAAAGAAGTGAGAAAATAAAATATACCAACTCAGTTAAGTGACCAAAACTACAAAAAACTTTATAATGTAAGATTAGAGTACAGTATATCTATGGTGCGGCAAATGAACTAGGAATTCTGCTACAAAAAACTTTAGTCAAAGACCGATTCCAACAGATTTGTATGGTAGAAATTAGTTCAGTTTATACTGATTTGTTTCAGCTTGAATTCTAAAAAAGCTCTCTTAAATCATCTCAATTGCTCACATCATAACCAGTATACCAGTGAGGAACCAGATCATGTAACATTGTTGTTGACCAGCTAACAGCAATTCAATATGTAAATTGACTAAGTAGCAAGCTGAGCACTGAGATTATGTTCAGATTACTCTGGTGGTAAGGGCAGAATCCATACCACCAGCAGAGTAACAGTTCAACTCTCACTATGAATAGTAAAGCTTCAATATCAATAAATTGTTGTTTAGTTTAGTTTAGACTTAATGTTTATACTAATTTATTTTAGCTAGATCATGAAGAAAGCGTGTAGCTTATCGAGTCACTCTTAAGTCTGCTTCCTGGAAAAACCAGCACTGGTGTTATATGAGGTACGGTCGTGACCCCAGTGGGGCTTGAACCCGCAACCTCCGGGATGTTTAGATGATTGTTGTTTAGATTGGCGTGACCTATACCTGTCTAAATAAACTGTAATTTCATTTAAGCATGGTACTAAATTCTTAGACTTGTATTAAATGGACTATAGCATCATTTTCTTCTACTATAAACTCCTACAAACCATTCTCCAAATACATCCCATATATCAGTCAACACATCAGTGTAACTGAATAGCACTCCTAGCATGGCCATAGACATGCAATATTACACTGACCTCAGGAAATGAACTAGGAACCAGACAATGAACTAGGAACCAGACAAACTTTATTATTCCAAACAGACTCCTTATATTCACATTTGTCCAAAATCACTGGTCTCAAATTACACGCAATTCTGTCTATGGGCTTATATATCAACAGGGGATGATTTCATCTTTTTCAATCAATCACCAATAACACTTAATGTCAGACATACTCCTCAGCTTCGCTTCACTATGGTCCTCTCTAACTTATCCTGACCTACCAGTCTATCACACCTTCACCATGTCCTATTCAATTCTTAAAATGGACTTTCTCTATTCCTGAAAACTGATGGTGTGTTCTACAATACTGTATGTGGCCCTTTTAGACTGGTCATTTAGCCTGTTTGTTTGCTTCCTGTAGGAGTGTAATGTGACACCCTGACATTGAAGTAACTTAC
>JAFMSR010004057.1:0-10783 GCA_022818135.1 Saxidomus purpurata | reverse complement strand
CATGCATATTTTTCACACACATGTCACGCCGATAATCACAACCCCTTGTAGCCAGTCAGCGAAAACACGGAGTGTAAAAAAAGAAAAGAAAATGTTGTTTACTTTTACTGAAATGCGATAACACAGTCGTTTAACTTCGGCAATTCTATACATCATTATGTAGTAATTACATTAGTTAAGAAATAGAAATGAGCATTCCAGCTATAAACGCCATGGCAACAAGACGACGAGACTGCGGTGCAGGAAGCCTATTAAGGTTAATATTCGTTAGGATCTAAATCTTCCAATTTATCGCAAATTCACATCTTCCAGTCCAAAATTTAAAAAAAAAACTGATGAAAAATTCATTTTACATAGACTTATCAGTACTGTAAATTCCGTTTAATGAATTTTGAATATATGAATTAATATGTGTGATTTCCAATTGCAAAAGTTTTGTTACGCAAACATTGCTCATTTAATAATATAACCCAAAGTTATACAATAGACCTGTCGCTAGTGAAATACAAGAAACATTGCCCATCTCTTGTAAAAACGATTGTACAAAGAAAATTTCGTATCGATAGAAATAATAACAGACATCGGTAATGGAAATATATTATGCTATTTTGTTGTTGTAATTTAATCTTAGAATCGACAGCAAACAGAGAAGAAATCACAAGGTTCTAAAAACCTAAAATTTAATTCTCTAACTTTCTAAAATTGTTTTATATGTCAACCAAAGACCGCGGAAAATCAATTTGAAACTTTTACTGTAATCGAATGTAAACTAGAAATATCACGTGACTTTATCTCATGGAAAAAAAAATAGAATTGGAAAAAAATATAATTCAGAATCACAGCGATGAAACTGGTTGATAAAGCTGAAAGAGGTAATTTATATTATCTAAAAAGAAACAATATATACGTATTAACCTGTGAGTTCTAAGGGAACTTATACAGAAAGGAATGTTACACCCACAACATAATGTACAAATGCGAACTACCCAGTAACTATATGTACTGTCGGAAGAAAGGGGCCTCAAAAGATGTTGTGATCTAGAAATAATACTACTGTAAATTGGGTCATGTTCACGAGACAAACTTGAAAAAATTTAATTTGTGAAACCAGATTTTCTTATCAATTAACTACGTTAAATGAATCTTTAGCGAAATTTCTGGCAAACGGGCGAAAGGCATTGGGGGAAAAAGCTGTTAATCGGCTCATGTTCACGAGACAAACTTGAAAAAAGTTTCGAAATTGCAATAAAAATCTTCAAAATATAAAATCTATATTTACAGGAACGACAGTTAACTGAAGTAAAAGCCTTGATGTGCTTCACAGTGGTTAAATCTTTCTACACTTATTGATTTAAGCACTGAACTTGCCAATTAAATTAACCTTTTTAATTGTTTAATTGAAGATGTTCACTAAAGATTTATGTGTTCTAATTACAGTTATAGTAACAACAAGGTAAACTGTAAAGATTTCCATGTACCAGTTACATTAGCATTAGCAAAGGGCTGTTAAGGCTGTGACTGTACATGCTGCATAAAGAAGCAACAAACGATTCTACTATTATTTTTATTGAAAAAAGAATTCCATGAATAACCTTTTTCAATTACTAATTACATTTTCATACAATTTCAGCGGTAATTATTCTATCAACAGTCCCAAGCATTTACTTAAAGACAGAACGTGGTTTTCTGTTAATAAATGGCTTTTGATAATTAGTTACCATGTTGTAGGGTCACTCACTGTTCAAAAATTAGATTTAAATTAAGACAAGTATAAAAGCTACGAAATTCAATGTAAAATAATAAGACCAACACAAACATGTACAGTAAGACACACCACAAAACACAGAACAACCACAAGTCTCATCGTCTCTACCCATACCTATCAAGTGTCACTGTTTTAGCTTTGTTTGCGTTTTTCAAGTGCAGGCCCTAATTCAGCTCATCTACGAGTTAATTGTGCATCAATCGTAATATATTTTAGAAATTTGCAAGGGTGACACATTTTGAATTGTGGACTAAAATTAGCAAAATTGAACTTATATTCACACGTGCAATGTTATCTTAACCAAAAACACGTGGATGTCTCACTGCATGTAGCTCCTTCACGTTGCTATTTGGTATCTGTCCGTGAACACATTTAAACTTCGAAATCCACAGGTATTGTCAGTAACATGAAAGGGGAGCATGCATTTCATTTTGAAATTCATGTATCGCACCTTAGGCCAGATTTGGTCATAACTAAGTAAAATAAAAATATGTTACTTTAAATACTTATTTTGTAACGTTCTATTTACATTATAGTTGTTTTTATGTGTATTAGATGTATCAATTTTACATTGGAAGTGACTTAACTCTATGCCTCATAGATACTCCTTTCTACTCCTTTACTGATTGCCCCATACATACTCCTTTTAACGCCTCTACTGACTATCTCATAGATACTCCTTTTAACTCCTTTCAACATGGTCAGGTTTAAATGCCAGAAAATCAATAAAGTATAAAAACAATTTTTCTTACAAAAGCATTTTGGTGAAGTTTAATCATAGTGCAATAAATATCTTTCACAAAAATATGTAGTTACTATTAGAAAGTTATTGGTAATTTACAGCTAAAGACAGGTAGAATTTTTCTAATTGTCAAGGATTAGTTCTAATAGGATTATAACAGAGTTTTATGGAAAAAAATGATAGCAGATATAATTTTCTACATGACTTGATTTTTACAATTTTCCCTTAGGGAATATGTGACAACCAATTAAATTGCTGAATTCCATAAAGCATGTGTCAGAACAATATGGGATTAATGATTACATAATCAGGTGTGTATATTGACCACAGCTGTCAAAACAAAGCAATTAGATGACCCTTGGCATCACTTTCAATGAGCTCCAAAGTGTTTTTATAAGCTGATTAAATTTCTTTTGATCATGTTTCTTATCAAAACATTTAATATTAATCACATTTTATGACCCATGAATATCTGTTGACTTCATAACCCCAAAAAAATACAATGGATTGGTCAACATGATAATCCAATGAAAATTAAATATGATTAGAACACGCCCATTGTTTATATCCCTTTTCCTGTAATTTATAGCCCTTCAGTTTGTGTTTGTGTTTGAACACCATGAGAGTTAGACTCTAAATTATTCTGTCTTCTTTCATTTACTTTTAAAAACACTCGGAAAGGAAATACATTTAGATTGAAAATGCCTAAATATGTTTAATAATGTGAAATGACTGTTTTTAAGACTCACAATTCAAGAAATATTCATCACACAATTTTGAAATTTATACCATTAGAAAGAAAATTTTATCATGAAAAACTTTTGCATTGGTCAGTAAATTATTAAATGAAGTGTTAATAGAAAACAAATAGCTTGAATAACACAGGTACCTTTTTTGTATTTTTACCAATAACCTGTATGGGGATAGTGTACAGATAATGCTATTATCTACATAAGGAAAGTAACACTGATATGGCTTAGTGTGTATGAGACATAGAGTTAAACAGTAAACACTTCAGACTTCTTTGTTGTCATTTTTCATAAGGGTAACAGGTGGTCTAAATCGTTTATGTGTGCATGGCAACTGATTCGCAAGTTCTAAAATTGTCTTTCATGTCAGTATTCATTAAATGTTTAAAGCGATGATAGATTACTACTGCAACAGTCTTACACAAATATAGATTTGGTCCCGTTTAAACATTTTCTTGAAATCTGATCAAAACTGGCATTGACTAGGCATCAATACATATTTATCACTTCCATGACCCCAGAGTTTCCTGAAAAGCTAAATACAATCAGCTCAACTGGATAATAGTTCATGAGTGTTTTTCTCTACCATATTAGTGGCAGTATTTCATTATATAGTACACTTGCTTTTTCTTGAATAAACACAATCAATTGTCTTTAAGCATAAAATACTTTTACTGCACAAGATGAATATAATTATCCCGTGTACAAAACTGTGCCCATTTTCACTAAATTAAATCTACCGTCACGCATGAAATTAGCACTGTCTGTCTTTACAGAACATACATGTATTTCTTATGTACATTGTATTTTGTTTCTGAGTCGACAAAACTCTTATGAAATATAAATACACTTAACACACACATTTTTGCCAAAATGAATTGTTGAAGTAGGAAGCAAGCCTTCTCATACTCGTAGGTCGAACAAAAAGTAAACAGTCCTGAATAACAGTAAGCTTTGAAACATTGAAGGATGACATGCCAGTTAAAGAACTTTAGTGTTTACACATTGGTAGCTGACATAAAAGTAACTGAAGTATCAGTTGCCATTTCTGAAACACATATGGAAGTCCAGGAACTTATTCAGAAGAAAGGTCCACAGTAGATACTACGTTTCCGCCAAGATTCAGTTGAACGGTTTAGATAACACACAATCTGTTTCAACATGTTCAAAATAACTTTTCTGTAAAGTTTCAAAATCTTCCACTTTCTGACCGCAGCAATCTGATACAATCAAATGCTATGCTTGATTTGGTTCTGACATGTATAACTGTATAATCACACCGATCTTATTTTCACTTAATTTTCACTCAATGTTTCAGATTTCTTTTTCAAAAGTGTCTCAATAGATTGAGTGTAAGTAGTAAAGTTTCCATCTATGTTGAATGGTTCATTTAAACCATTTGGTTGTCTATTCACAAGTATGAAGCGAGCTTTGTATTTACAAATTATTTTCTTCTTTCCATTAATTCTTACATCAACGTAGAGGTACTCATTACGCTCGTTTCGTTTGGCGAAAGAGACTGTGATGAGCAATGGAATATCCCATACAGTCACATATTTGTCGGTCTTGGGGTATGTCAGCACCGTATCAAGAAAGGTAATGATGTGTATTTCTTTCCAGTTAAATTCTCCAGCTAATTCAATATCTTTGGTTCGCCTCATGTCAGCCGTCAAATACTGTTTCATTATCTTCAGCTCTTCTTCGAGTTCAGAATTTGCATGCTGAAGTTCCGAGATGCTCTCTTCATTTTGTTGTAATATTTCGTGGTTTGATGCCGCAAGCTCTTCCATCTCAGCTTTAAGTTTTCTATTTATTATCACAAGAATTTCATTTAAGCCCTCTGCTGGTGGTAGACATTTGCTCGATGCTATTTCCAGTTCATCTTGAGGCTTCGTTGATGCCAATGCTACGACCTTGTCACGGAGTTTCTTCAAATCGTACATGCATGCCACTCGCAAAAGTTGAAATAATTCCTCCAGAGGCGTTTCTGCGTGGACACTCTCCAACATAACTATTTCACACCTTGGTTTCAGTTGCATGACTTGATACTCTTCTATGAGAGGCAGTATATTTATCGCAGTTTCAAGTGTAATTTGAGCAAATGTGTTTGGATAAATGCAGCGAAGAAAGTCAGTCACGTCACACAGCTTTCTTCCTGGTAAATCTATCTCGTTACCAGAACTTTCCTTAAAAGTAGACTGAAACATTCTATCAAAAACGGGAGATGCAACGGATAAAATGATCTTTGCGACATGCAGTCTTGTTCCCTCAACAATAAGAACAAGATCCGTTCTCCACGATTGTTCCGTGAAATCGAAAGTAGACGTGTTATTGTTATCTGCAACAGTTTCATTCAGATTCTCGGTCGAATGTGTGGACTCTTGCTCCTCAATGTCATTCACCTTGCTATCCAGGTAGATTTCATCACTTGATTCAGAATCTTCCATTGTATAGATAAATTAAATTTGTGTTTACAATCCAAACTGACTGTGATACTAGGTTGTTACAAATTGTGTATGTGGATCGATGGGAGGTAACTGAGGCTTGTTTTGCAGGTAACTGTTATCAATGATGGATTACGACATTTTCGTCCGAATTTGTTGTCTTTCGTTGTGACTCCTCGTTGATATATGATAATCCTTTGAGAAGAATCCTTGCACATTCATACGTAAACTTTGGCATTTTAAACATGTAATACTAGTATTGCATTTAGAAACTAGAATAGACTCTAAAACCTGCCCATAACATCATTCTTTTGTGGACGCTATATGCCAATACCCATACTAAGCAAATGACGCATTAAAGCATATTCACATCCAATCACTAAGACGCACGCGGAAGTAGTCCAATCTTGGATCAAAATTGTCGTTGGCATGCAAATAGTTTCTTTTAGGTGAAATCTAGACTACATCATTTATTCATCAAAGCATGACGGTTTCTTTATTGAAATATACAATCTTTAATGGCATGTACTACCAGAAACAGTGAATGCATGTAAATTAGCCGGCATAAAATCTTGTAGATTTATAGTAAATCCTCTGGTACTTAAATCTGTGGATTTCATTTATAAGAACTTATAAGTCGTAAATCTTCAATTCGGTGATCGGGCCACATGAAGCCATGAACATTTCATGAATTCACAGGGTTTGTTCCTGCCGTATAAAGCATTCATTGATTAAAGGCAAATGCTTAAGCTGACTAAATAATGTTTATTTATCACTTACTATTTACTTCGATAAGGTTTAGTATACATGGAGTCGCACTTTCAGCTTATTGGAATATGAGGATAAATGCCACAGAACACGACGGCAATTTCGCGGTTTGTGAACAGATACACTTATTCGCGAATTTCAGGTTCGCGGAAGGAGAATTCTCTAGTAGTAAATCTATTTAAAATGGTTATTTCATGAGATTTTAAATTAATTTAGCGAATTGAAAAATTCGCGAAAATCATAGTAGCGAAAATTAAATCATCGCGAATGTTACCCAATTTACAGTACTAACTATATAGTGTACATAGATTATTGTTCAAGTCTTACACTTGACTCGCCTGAATGGGTAAATAAGAGAAGGTCGCTGACATGCAATTCCTTAACCTCTCACTAAGTAAGGGTCATAAGTTCGAGTCCGGTTACCCACCTGACTATTTTGTAAAACCAAACAAAATATATATCCGAAAGCACAAAATGCTCGTTTAAGGTCTTGAAGCTATGCTGCTCTAAACACTATTGTGACACTTTCCTTATTAAATCACATGTATATTGAACGATAAGCCTTTTAGATGGTTAAAAGGGGCGTAGCAAACACATTTCAAAGGGGAACATGCTTATGGTATCTGTCTCAGCGTTTCCAGTTTAGTTTAAAAACAAAAGAAATAAATATAGAATTAACTTTATGAGTTATATTTCCAACAAATCTGTTTTTACATAAATACATGTATTTCTTCTTTAATTTTACGCAATTCATTTATCGTTAAAATAATAATACAACACCAAACAATATTGAAAACATGCGAGCTGCGCCCGAAAACATTTCGATTGATCTTTAAGAATTTCGAAAAACAGACTACCTGGAACTAACAATATCGATCTCATAACGACTGCTCCGTAACAATGTTGAACATACTGACTGCTCCCGATACAACATCGAAAAACGCTCCAAATGCTCTCTAGCTATATCGATTACATACCAACTGGCCCCTGGTAGTATTAAAAACATATCGACTGCTCCGTAACAATATTGATAACATACCCACCGGTCAATGGTTGTATCAAAAACATACCGAATGCTCCGTAACAATTTCGAAAAAGTATCATCTTCTTACAGACAACATCAAAAACATACCAACTACTCCTTAACTACATTGAAAACACACTAAACGGTCCCAAACAATCAAAACATACCGATTGCTCCCAAGCTGAATATCGAAACAAACAAGAACTGAAATCACAATGACTTCAATCGTAATGGTTATCTAATTATTCAACTTGATTCAGTTTCAATCTGTAGTTTCACAGATTAAAATCCAATATAATTATGTTTTAGTTCAAGTGAATTCCCACATCAACGAGTTCAAGCAAGTCCAAAACAAAAAGTATATTTGGAAACTTGCAATAGCTTTGGAGCTATATCTCTTATACATTTCTATTATGATTTTATGATTGATTTTCTGACAGCAATTTTGTTTGTTTTGGATTTTTGTTGTTGACTTTGTTTGTTTGTTGTTGTTTTACCTGTAATTTTGTTTTTATTGTTTTTGAAGTGAATCTAGGTTTCACAACTAAGACTTATCGCTTTCGATAGGCAAGCAACAAGAATGTATGCTACCACAATGACTCTGGTAGGAATCGAACTTAAAGGAAGCTGACAATGCCTTTGAGACAAATAGACATTTACATCAAAATAAATCGTGTGTCCATTGTATATGCACTAACTGTTTAGCAGACATGTGTACTTAGTGCATAAAGCTATTGGGTAACTTGGTTGACTGTCAACAGTTATTCGAGTACGGTTTCAATTTGTACTTACTTAAAGGTCCACTACTAAGCGAAAATTAAGTGACAGTTATTTCAATGGCAAGTACATAACCTTATGCAAGACACTAAATAATGAAGATGTGCAGGTTAAAGTTTACAGAAAGTGTTTGGAACACGAAGAAAAGTATGTGTATCATGTTGAAATCCCAGTGATTCGACAAAATGACTACCCATGTCTTTTTAACTTTGTTCATAATGCATAGAAAAAAATTGTAAAAGGGCTTTCTATCAAGTTGAACACCAAGATCTGAAAGTTTAAATTATACTTTGCTTACAGAAACAATTTAGCCAGCGTTTTGGAGAAATATCTTAATCGTGACCGTCCATGTCTTGACCCATGTTGAATGTGTGCTTTCTTGTGTTATTCTATATTATTGCTATCTAGATTAATCAAAATCTTTTTCAAACGCTTCAGTCTTTTCGCGGATACTTTTAGCAGAAATTATTTAGTTATAATCATGTACTTTGTCTATATAGACTAAAAGTGTTTACGAAACCTTAATTTTGAAGAATAATATTAGAATTAATGATTATTAAATTTTACTGATATTAGATATAGATATGCAGAGGGCAAATGTTGTTAAGAAAACAAAACATAAAATCCTTTTTTGATGCGTTTCCACCCCATTCAAAATGTGCAAGTTCACTTGATAAATATTGCATCAACACTAAAGCTTGTCAGATGTTTTGTAATCTATCGATCGCGTAATCGGTAGGCGGAGCGGTCGATACTTTCGCGTCAGTTACCAGGCTATTATATTACATCGCTAATTCGTTCATGCATGTCGACTACGAAGTACAAATGAGGTCATTTTAACGACATTTATTTCACAGACAAAATAGTTCTCTTGGTCTGAATTGACAACTGTAAAAACCAAAGCTCAGCAAAGCTGAGTGTATACATTTTACCCCGTCCGAAAACAGAGAGATTTGTTTGTTGAATGTATGTTTCCATTCTTGCCTCTCAGTGTTATTTACCTTTAATTTACTATCCAGGTGTATTTTATCACTCTATACAGAATCTTCCATAGTAAGTGTTTACAATGTTAGAAACGGTGTATGTGGATCAATGGGTGTTAACTGAAGTACGACGTCTTCGTCTGAATTTGTTACCCTTCGTTGTGATTCTCCGCTGATAGTTGTTCATTTATGTCAGCGATAAATAGTTACACAAATATAAGGTAAAAAAAACTATTAAATATGCTTAAACCTGAGAAGAAACCTTATTTTGTGATTTTAGCATTAACGACAGACTATGTTTATACGATTGCAATCGTTGGAACGTTTGTAGACGCTTAAAACTGTAAATACAGTCGCAAATTTTAGAAACTGAGATAGACTTTTAAAAACTGCATACAACACCATTATTTTGTGCATGTAAAATGACAATACCGGTTTGGTACCGCAAGTAACGCAATAAATTGTCTTCACATTCCATCACAAAGGCGCACGCAGGAATAGTCCTATTCCGTCTGCATGCAAGTAGTTTCTTTTAGCACATCTTTTTTTTCAAAGTAAGAAGGGTTAAAATAAGCTGTATATCAAAATGAAATATACACCATTTACTTGAATGTCATGTAACCACAGATACTGGGAATGGATGTAAACTCGTTGGCATAAAATCTTGTGGATTTTTGATACAGCAATATGTTTAGAACTTTTTTTTATTCTTTTTGCAAGATATCTACATGTTCTGTTTTTTTTTCCTGAGAGTATAAGTCTTTGGATTTTTATTTGAATTAAAAACAACCTCATGCTTCTCGATAAACTCTGCATTAATATTTTGGCCCCGTTTTGGAAAACAGGTCTTTAATCTCAGTCTTAAACAAGGTCCAAATAGCGTCAAGATTAGTGATGTCAATTATATATTATCCCTGTTGTACAGTTTTTTTCATTCAACAATGATTCAGATGAATAAACATAGATCTATATTATTATATTATATATACTGTAATATTGTAAGGATAAAGGGGATAGTTCTCCTACCCCTATCTAACCATTGACGGGGAAAATAAACTGGGTTACCAAAAAGGGGCCTGAAACAAACATAAATATAAATTTTAGAACTTGAATTCGTATACTTCATTTGTTAATTGAACATGGTTATATCGGAAAGTGTTTGGTTGAAATCTTTAATTCACATGAAATCTTTAATTCACATGAAATCCCCTAAAATTACTGACACGTGAACATTAATAGATTCACAGTATGTGTTTCTGTTATAAGAAGCATGCATTGCTAAAGCTGACTTAGTTTTGTTTATCCATCACTTACTACTAGTCTATTTGAAGACTTTTGGAAATCAGTAAAGTACTTTCAGTATCATAGCTTTGGAGCTGTATACATGTTTATTAAATACCTGTATTAATATAAAAGTCTTTTTGAATTGGCAAGCGAGTACTATTTATATATGATTATTGTCTGATTGCTATTTAAGCAAAAGAAGCAAAAATAAACAAATCGCAAAACAATTTTACTAATATATCATTTT
>JAFMSR010004056.1:0-10788 GCA_022818135.1 Saxidomus purpurata | reverse complement strand
ATTCAATATCTTTAGTTACAGTTGACATAAGGTAATAACTTTTGTTTAGTAAGTATTTAAGAAGATAGGGTTGGGTTTTACAGGACTCCTGGGGTCATTAGGCAATGGTCACTAAACTAAAAATAGAAAAACAGTAATATGTTCAATATCCTTGAGTGCAATTGACATGAATGTAACGCTAAATCATTAAGTGTGTAATACATATGAATAAAGACTTTTAAATTAATTCGGATTGTGTTTGGGGCCCATAGAGGTCCAGATCAGGTTTCTAAAACATAGAAAAAGGGAAAAAAATCTTTGAATTATGAGATGAATTGTGACCAAACTAGAGAGTGTCTAGTTATTATTATGAAAACCTTTCATGGGATTGAGTTCTGGGGTCAAGGTCAAGAACACTGATCACTTAAAATATAAATGATAAATAAACTTGAAAAGGATAAATCAGACGAGCGTCCCCCCCCAGCACCGCAGGTGCTCTTGTTTAACCAAGCAGTTACTACGAAAGCTTCTACTGATTTTTCGAGGCATTTTGGTGCATGAAATATATGCTTCATTGCGCTAGTAAAGTATACAAATTTGAACAAAATTCATGTTAGGACATTCACACACTTCACATGAACCTTAATAATATTCTCAATACCACATCAGAATGTGTGCGTTCAGAGTGTCAGATTTGTCCAGACAGTTGGTTCAAAACACTGAATGTGCATGATATTCTGTGGCATTGCTTATATAGGGTTTGACACAAAATTTTTATTGTACAGATAGTGAAATTACTAAAATGGATAGAAAATTACTGTAGAATCATTTAAAAAAAGAACACACAAAGTTATGGTTGGTTCTAGTATTTCAGTTAGTGAAACTTCACTCTGGTGTTTCGATTCTAGGACATTCATGTGGTCAATCTTTACCAAATGGGCATGATTTTAACACACTTGGTTGAGGTACACTAGACAATGTTTCATGCCAAACATATATGTTCTTGGTCGTGTGGTTTAATAGAAGAAGATTATTTTCTTATAGTAAATATCATTTCAGTTTTGGACAAATTACTGATCCAGCTGGGAGGGTCATAGTGATTTGAACCAGGAGGTTGTTACACGTCCACTAGGCAATGTGGCAACGAGGTTTTTTAAAAATCTTATTCAAACATTTTGCCAAAGATATTTGATGAAGGTATGAGAACCAATTTGGCCCTTTAAACAGTTTGGTCAACTGTCATGCTGGAACAAAATGTGGTTTCTGAAGTGTTTGTCAAGTTCTACCATTTTATTTGGCCGATTTGCTTTTTCTATCCCAGTCGACAAAGTTTTTCAATGTACGACAAACGTCATTTAGCAAACTTTAAAGATGAAAAGGATGCAAGCCTTAAAACAAAACGATGGCGTTAATGGAGAGTTATAGCTCATGTAATTCTTAACCAGTTTGGTAAAAATTTGGTGATCTTCCATATGATCATGGACTGCGTTAGACGCTTCCGAAGGGAAAATACCATTGTCTCCATTCTGTTATGAAATGTTAGAATATCATATTGAATTTAATAATATTTTAAATTCTAAAAAAGCCAAAAGACATACTATGATATCAGAAAGAAAGTCACTGTGGAAACAAACATATTAAATGTGCAGGAAAGCCACTATTCCTTGACAATTGGATCAATTCTAATATTATCTTTGTTGACGACATTATAAAAAGATAGGAAAATTAATGAAAATATTATCTTGAATAAATTGCAAAATAAAATTAACCTGAGCAACTACTGAAACTTTTAAAATAAAGCAAGCAATTCCTAAGGCATGGAAAATCACCAATAAACTCTAATGATTCAAAAATGACAAAATCCAAAACAAACCTAATTTACATAAACTCACAAATAGATATTATGACTAATAAAAATATACGTACGACTTTCTAAAAGAACAAAATAGAGAAATCATACCAACATAACTACTGGGAGCAGTCATTTTAAAACAAAAATATACTGGCAGTGTGTTTACTGCATCATTAATAATGCAATTGTTGACAATAGGGATCAAACAATTAAGAATGAAATTATTCATAGAATAGTCCCAGCAAATGAAAATCTTTATACCTGGAAAATCTTAAATAGTCCTAACTGGTAATTGCTGTAACAACATAGAAACCGTAGAACATTTTTTTCTTGATTGCCAACATGTAGATCCCTGTGGGACAATATCCGAAATATCTTCAAAAAACCCCTACATATCAATCACTCATTTAAATGTCTGAAAGATCTGATTATCGGATACAAAAACGACATATCCTGAGTATGAAGATATTAATGTTATACTTAGTCAATTAACATATAGTATTTACAAAGCATATCTTTTAAGTAATAGGCGTTCAACTTATATTAATACGACCAAAATTTTTATAAGGACCTTCTTGTATTACAACAATCGCACATACGAAAATAAAAGTCAAATAAATATCTATTATTCAAATTTGTCCGACTTTTGAAACAAATGATTTGAAGTATCCTATTAAAAGTATCTAAATACATCAAACAGTTCTATTTTTTCAAAACTTTCGACAAATAGGTTTGTTATATGGTGTTTATTATTATTATATTTATTATTTATACTTCTACGCATCATGACAACTTTAAAATACTTTTGGAAGATGCTCATTCATTATGATAGCTCCTTTGACTCGAATAAATGCAGGATTCAAAATAGTTTTTCAAAGAATGGCTTGCTTGATTTCTATTGACAGCAAATTTCAGAACAATATCTTATCTGAGACATACATATACTCATTTGATAATGTTTTTGATTTCCCACTTTTGGCTGTTCTGTTTTGAAGTTTTTCAAGGACTAATAAAAATAGATGAAAAAATTAGAATCTAATGTGAAGAATGTAACAAGTGTAATATGATATTATCTATCCCATTTTTCTAATTCTTTTGTAATATTTGTTTTTATATTATCATGTTGTTTTAAAGAAAATAAATGGACTACCTTTGGGCGGTTCCAAAGAGAAAAAAAGTTGCAGTTGAATTATTGTGACCAAACTTAGTGTCTAGTTATCTTTGAAAACATTTTGTTGGATTGTGTTCTGGGGCCAAGGTCAAGGACACTGTTACTTAAAAATGGTGATAAATAAACTTAGAAGGATGAAATCAGACGAGCGTCAGGCATCCGAAGGTGGTGCTCTTGTTATATATATAGCACAGTCCTGTGGAATAGTTATGAAGATGTGATGTGTACAAAGCTTATCATATTATGCTTTTCTTATATTCAGTCCACACGTTAAATAAGAATCATGGTACTTCCAGCAAATGTACGTGGTGCTATTCCAGACGCTATATGCACAAGGAAGAAGTAGTGTCTACATCTGTAATTATTTAGCAAGTAACCTTTCCTACAGAATAACATCACGAGGAATACGACTTTTTCTGCAACGTGCACCAAGGAGTAGAGTTAGACGTGGAAGAAGTACTGGTGTGATCAGTAGTTTTTTGAATTTCTTGTTACAAAAACAGAGTGACATGACTGCATCTGCAGCACAGGTTAGGATAGAGACGGTATTTGGTGTGACATTGTCTTTGTCAACAATAAAGAAGATGAGAACTAGCCTTGGATGGAGCTGCAAGAAAACCAGCAATTGCCAAAAAATTAGTGGACCAGCATGCAAGGCTAGGAAAGGCGGTGCCTTGGAAGACTGAGTACCTCAGATACATTTGAAGATGCGATCTTTACAGATAAATCCTCGGTAGAGCTTTCCGCACATGGAAAATTAACGTTCCACCGGAAGGAAGGTGGAATGACAATTGTGCCTGCAAAGGCTTCAAAGGCAAAACATCCATACAAGGTAAGCTGTTGATCATAGACATTGCAGTATCCTATATATTTTAAAATTTGGAAAATCTGCTTTTGCTGTATTTATAAGTATTGACAAGCTAATCGGTTCTAGATTTACACAAAGAATCTTATGCAAAAGTAGCATTAAAACCAAAATAAAAACAAAAATAATATCAAACAGGGAATGCCACGTACCAAAAACGCAGCCTCCACAAAACGAGCCCCACAGCACCCAGAAGTGCACACACACACACACACACACACACACACACACCCAAACACCCACCCACCCACACACACACACACACATACACTACCAACACACACTAGCATACAAAGCAAACACACGCGGACAAAACGAACAATTAAAGGAATACAGTGGGGCACCGCCTTTGAACGGTCAGTGGCAAAAACACCACTGGGGAGCTTAAACCGGTTTATGGTGCGCACCCAACCTCACTCTTACCCCCACCATGTTCCAAAGTCACAGGACAGTGTAAATAAAAGTAATCCCTGCTAGGTGAATCTCTAACACACGCAATGGAAACAAAAGGCATGGTATGTAAAACACAAAAATGCTCGTGTATAAATATATAAAACTTGTATAGGAGAGTTGAGAAATGAACAAAATTACTGTGTTTAAATCAGACCATCTTTACCACATTGAAGTGCAGATGTTAAATATTGTTGATTAATAATAAAACAAATTTGCCTATTGAGAATTACTAAACAAGTTGTAGTATTTACATTTTTAAACTTACAGCTGAACAACTTGACAAATCAATGTTGATGCATTAACACAATCAATTATTTCAGGTGCACGTTTTGGGTGGCATTTTGTACAAGGGACAGAGCAGCATTTGCATATTTACAGGAGGGATAGCAGAACCTACTTCCATTTGCGTCGAAGCAGTATCCTGGAGGCTTTAGACTTTATCAGGTATGCATTAAGTATAGCAATATTTTCTTTTGATCATCAGTAGCACTTACTGAGATTTTGATGGTAATACCCACCACTGGCCACCAGGGACTGGTTGAGTACTGGTGGTTAGTACTTGAATAAGTTCCAAGTACACAATGTTTAAAGAAGTACTATAGGTTATAACAACTTTTATAAACTGTGATCATGATTTTATTTGGAATGCATAAATTAATTCACGTGTTATTGTAAGACAGCATACATGTACAAATGTAGACAGATTTTAAAAAAATGCCCATCCGATTCGTTGTTCTTTGATATCAAATAGTTTTACCATTTTAGTGTTGAATAAGGTACTGGTACAAATACTTAATAACTTTATAAAGTGCTAGTACTTCTTATTTTATTTTAAAATGAGTACTGAGTACTTGAGAATTGGTACTCAAGTAAGTCACAATACTTTGAATTTGAACAAATATCAAGGAATCGTTATGAAAAAGTTAATTTCACTTCTTTTAATAGCATTCTGATTTTATTCTGATCATCTATCTGTTACCATTTACATTAATAAGCAAAAGGTGTCCAAATGAAAGCAATGCTGTCTTAGTACAGTCAGAATGTCTTGAACACAGATACCCATAAATTGCTTTCACCATTTTTTTTATTTTACATGTATATATGTTTTTCTGCTTTCAGGGTAATGACGCAAAACACAAAAGTCGCTCAACGAAATCTTGGATGGAGGAAAAGGGCATTGAAATACAGTCCAGACCTAAACCCGATAGAAAATGTTTGGGGCAGTTTGAAAGACCACCTTCGCCAGAATTTGAAGCCTAGATATGGAAAATACATTGACCACATACATAAAGTGATGCCAATCATAGTGAACAATGGTGGTCCATCTGGGTACTGATTTCAATGATGTTTAAATTTTGTTCAACCAATTTGTTGGTTGTTGTGTCAGATGAAATTACTTGATAATGTTCTTACTTTGTATCATAAGAAAATGGGAAAAATTCACAATGACTTAAAGGTCCAATACTGAGACCAAATATAATTTTGTGGAATTGTAGCAGGGAAATACAGTTTGAATTTGGCTTCTTAAACTTTACAATAGCCGTGCAGTATTCCTAATTGAAATCAGGCAGCTCAGAAACTAGTGTGAGGTTTTTGGAAAATTACAAAGATTTTTGAAACTGGAAAACCTACTTTTGTTTTTGAAAGTTAAAAACATGTAATAATTCTTGTATTAATGTCAAATTTTCCAACACAATATGGTAGCATTCAATGCAGTATGTAATATTTTCCTTCTGAGAAGAAGTCTGTCACAATTCAGGATTAACAAGTAAACTTGATTTGGTCTTGGTAATGGACCTTTAATTTTGTTTAATTTATATCATGTAAATTGGTCAGAATGTCAAACAGAAGTTGTGTTTATGATAAATAGTTGAGGGTTGAAGTATGGTAATAAATTGTCATAAGTATGTCTTATGTGAGCGATATAGGACTACCTTGGCCCTCTTATTTTACATTTTTCCACCATGACTGTTTAAATCTTAATATTACTGTACACAACTTAAATGTGAAGTATATACTTGTGAGCTTTAAGCGTTTGTAAGGTTAACTTTCTATGGCAAGCTTCATTTTCCTATTTTATCAGGATTTATCAAAAATCAAAGATAATGACTTCAAGTTTACAATATATATTTGCCAAGATAACGATCCCTATGTTCTGATTTTTTACATGTTTCTCCTCCTGAATATTTGATAAAAGTTCTCGACTATTTTATTGTAACTGGGTTGCTTGCAAAATATTTTCTTAAAATAAAAAAGTTAATTCAACAATCCCCATTGTAGTTTCATCTATGAACACAGGATCGCCTCGGAGGAAACACTCCCCATAACTCAGTTGTAATTTGTGTACATGGTCAATGTCAATCTTAAAATGTGAGACACCACTTGAGAGGCACTTTTCACTTAGGAGTGATAGCTCTCGTTTGCAACTTTGTTGAATGTTTAATACGTATATTATATAAACATTATTATGTATATTATATAAAATGTTAATTTGAATAATTTGCAGGTCGTGCTGTTTAAGATAAAATTATACTAGAAAGTGTCTTTACTTTTTATTATTTTCTGCTCCAGGCATGGTTTATTTTGTCCCTCGGATGTTCAGTGGAGCAACTAGTGAAAAAGTTTTAGACTTGCCAATAAAGTCTGAAGTGACTTCTGAAGCATGTGTATCATAAACATATACTTCACGTGTAGCTATCTACAGGCCATTTCAAAACTTATCTAAATTATGCATGTTATAATAAAATGTAACTACACCTATCACTTAATGTGATTTATACCCCCGAAAGACTGCTTTATGAACTTAGGAAGCTAGTAGTAACAGTATACCTTGCAAGAAAAAAACTAAAATAGAGATATTGTTCATGGCAATAACTCTGTAAGTTGTCAATATAGAAGTATGGTTCTTGAACACTGCACTTGCTAGACCATTGAATGAAGTTGTATTGAATTCTAACCAGAAGCTTTCAAGTTAATATGCTCTGGACAAGAAAAAGTAACACAGGGCAATAACTCTGTACTTAGTCAAGATGGAGTTATGATTCTTGTGCACTGCACTTTCACTCCTTGTGGCTGACCATTGTAAGAGGTTATATTGAATTCCAACAAGTAGTTTTCAAATTATACTACGGATAAGGAAAAGTAACAAAGGGCAATAACTCTGTAATGAGACACGAAAGAGTTTTGGTTCTTGTGCACTGCACTTTCTCTCAATGTACTTGACCATTGTATGGAGTTGTATTGAATTCCAACCAGTAGTTTTCAAGTTATGCTCTGGACAAGGAAAAGTAACAAAGGGCAATAACTCTGAAATTAGTCAAGATGGAGTTATGGTTCCTATGTTTTCAAGTCATGTTCCGGACAAGAAAAATGCACCAGATCGACCAACCACCAGGTGACTCTTAAAAACCACCCCTAACCTTCGATTTGGGGGTTTAATTATAGAATGAGCAGTTCGAATAATAATGGAACACAAATAAGATAGCAATGCTTGTTAGCATCATTAAGTCCATTTCTAAGTAATAGATGGTTACCTTCGAGGATTTTTTTCCTACCCAACTAAGTGTAAGGGGGGATACTGCATTCAGCTTTTCTGTCTGTCCGTCTTGTGGCTATGTTATCTTAAAATACACTGGTCATAATTTAATGATACTTTGCAGAAGTTAACAAAGTACCATGCATTGCTGGTCCAATAATTATAGCATCAAATGTTACATAAATTGCATATACTGTGTCATTGGGGTGTTTTTGAGTCTCTGATGGTTCTAGTATAGTAATTACCCTTTATCAGTCTAAATTCCTGTTAAGTTTTTCAGTTGTCGTTTTTTTCCAGTTTAGATTGAATGCTTGTGTATCATTATGACCCTTGCATGTTACATGTAGCAACTCTGTCATGGAATTCCTTTGAATTGAGGCGCTTTTCATCTTCCTTTGAGATAGAACTTTGAAAGTACCATCATGACTTTAAATCTGTGACAAGTGAAGTAATGCTATTCCGTGTTCTTTGAGCAACTGGCAGTGTCTTGCTTATATTGTCATAAATGAGTTGGTGTTTGACCCCATTTGCCCAACAATCGAATTGCTTAGATTTTCAAATAAATGTATTTCTTTTTATTCAAACTAACTACCGAAATCACGTTCTCTATTAAGAGTTCACAAAAAAGGTCAAATGAGGGTAAACATTAAGTTAGTTTATAAAATCTAATTTTAAAAAGTAAGAAACACTGGTCCCTGGCTCCCTTGTTTAAATTTGACTTAATAATATCAACATATACTTGGTATTACTTTAATATTTTGAAGTAGTATTCATGGTTGCCTAACACACTTGATTAAGATTGACTTACAGCCCTCCTTCCTTACACTTTTAAAAGACGCTAATTGTTGTTTTGCCTTTAACTGTGAAAAATTTCATTTTAATTTCAAGCACTCAAGAAAATAAAGAGCTGCTCTTGTTAGCTTTGAACCCGACAAGTGAAAAGTAATCATATACTGGTATTAACTTCAGATTAAATTATTATGCTATGATTAATTACAACCTTTACCTTTACCTTTGGGGTTCATCAGATGACATGCCAAATGGCAAATGAAAATTAATTCATCCCCATATGAATGCTCGTATAGGTTAAAACAATTCTAGAGGGGTCAATCTGTCAGCCAAAACAATAGCTTTGTTGGGGCCAAAAGGCAGCATTTTCTAGAAACGAGGTTCCAAACCACAGTTGATCGGTACCACAAGACAACTAACTACACTGAACAGTAAAGCATTTTTATTTGTTATGACATACATTTTTTACATGTGACAGAGAAAACAATGTAACATTATGTTGCCTTGAGTGACATACACACTTATTTTCACACAATAGTAACAATAACTTTGTAGTCTTATATAATAAAGCAATTGCAGTAAAAATAACCCTATTACAACATCCATTCCACACCCATTGATGTATATAGTCAAAATTGTTAAAATGGTATTAAAATGCTTCTTAAGTTAACAACATGAGTATAAACACAGTAGATAATGTCTCGGCACGCATCATCTTCATTTTGTCTGCCAATTACTAAATCAATTCTGTCTTTAATATATTCCATAGCAAAAGCAATTCAGCTGAACTCACATTTTATATATGTGTCTGTATGTGAAGCAAAGAGACTACAGGTGCATAATAAATAGTATGCAAATTATCTGTCGTTTGATAACAAACTCAAATCAATATCAGCTATAAATGTTTCCACATCAAAAACTTGTATCAGCCATAAGAAGCATTGACAATCCTTGACAGGTGTCAACTTTGCATTCTTTATTATTTACTAAGTTTGATTGAACAAAATGACAGTTGCCCTATATAGATAGTATATCCCTACCCTGAATCCCAGAAAACATTAATTATTGCATGAAAAAATTAACGTAATGATTATTTAATAAAGGATAATGTAGATGGGTAGACGTGACATTGTTTTTACCTACATTCTAGCCAGACCGAATAAAATGTTTTCATACATTCTTCCTAGTGTGCAGAAAATGTGATCACTAGATGACATATTTTGATATTTCTTTATTTAATCTTGTGACCTACACTTAACCTGCAATCTTGATGTACATTGTAGTTTCTGCTAATACAAACACTGGTTATGTTTTATCTGGATGAAGGGGTGTGCAGGGAATAAACCTAGCAACCTAAATGTGTCACAAAAGTGACATGATTTCAAAATATCATTCTAATCAAATTTCATGTAGGTCAGTTTGAAAATATGGTCTCTACAATGCTAACTTTTATTTTCGATGATCTGTATTTAACATCTCAACTGAGTTTAAAAATTTTTTAAAAAAAAAAAAAACACCCACCACCAACAAACCCCAATTTTTTAATTGAGATGAGGGGGAGGGAAAAAGGTTTTTTTTTTAAGTTTGTTTTTGTTTCAGGGGGAGAGGGGGCCAACAATTTTATATTCATTTGACGCCTACATTATATTAATGTTTTACAAAACGAACTAAATAGCACTAAAGCTTATATATTGAGTCCTTCCGTTGAACAAAATGTGGTCACTGATCACATCAGTGAAGTTTCTAATTTGAAAGTTCGTATAGATGATCAACATATTAAACTTCCTACTATGTACTGGATTCCTAAATTACATAAACAACCATATAAAGCTCGTTTCATCGCTAATTCAAGCTCTTGTACCACTACAAATATTTCAAAACTATTAACATCTTGCCTAACTGCTATAAAAGCCCACGTGAAAAGATATTGTGATAAAGTATACGAAAACTCTGGTAAACATTTATTTTGGTCGATCAAAAATTCTGGCGAAATCCTGGATAAGTTTAAAGTTAATAATTACAAAGTAACTTCAGTCAGTACATACGATTTTTCTACTCTGTATACCACTTTACCACATAATTTGATAAATGACAAGCTAACTGCCCTAATTCAAAAGACTTTTGCCAGGGAGAATGTTACATTT
>JAFMSR010004055.1:0-10790 GCA_022818135.1 Saxidomus purpurata | reverse complement strand
CTGATAATTAGCTGATGACTGACAGGTTTTGATATTTTATATGGCCGGTCTGGTATCTCGGGTATTACGTTTTAAATGAAATGCAACAAAGAAAATGAATTTGTGAGGAAATATGATCTAGATTCCTGATGCAGATTAATATTTCAAGGGAAACGCGATTTTCACGTCACCATTTGCCTAAATGAACCAGGCCTGATCTCAACGCTCATGTCCGTTAGAAACATCAGATATAAGCACAACACTAATACTACTACTACTAAAAATAATTATTATTATGCTACAATAAAAATACTGATAATACATTCTTTTATAGGCTGAGATTGAGGGTCCTTGAGGACTTTTCTGTGTTTGATAACACTGTATCATAGAAAATTATTTGCCACCACAGCACTGACCCCATGCTTTTAACACATGACATTTTAATTTGGAGAGAATTAATGGTTTTATTACCAAATGTGGAACTACTGGGATTTTGTTGTGAATGTGAATTTCAGGGCATTGTGAATGATCAACCATTGGGCAAGCTTTATATCCGTATATGCTCTTCTTTTTACATATATAGCTAGTTGGACACAGTTTATTTCATAACTAACATAAAGTTATTTCCTATTTTATTGAAACATAAATATTTTTAGGTTATAGATATCCTTGGATGTTTCTATCATACTGAAAGGTATCTTCTAAACAAAAAGAGATATCTCTAAAGTGTAAAAATATATATCCCTCCCTGTGATATGTCGGTGATAGATATTTTTACAGTTACATGCACATAATTATATCAGTAAGATTTTGTCTTCAACACAAGTGGCATCTGTGGTAATACAACCTCCATGTGCAAACGAGATATCTCAAGAAACTGAGACTGGACATATCTCTAAAGCACATTAGATATCCAAAGGGCATTTAAAATATTATATTTATTTTATATCATATTGTGAGATATATTTCAGACTTGGCAGGGGTGTCTTTGTAAGACAGAAGGATTTCCCTTCATACCAGATCGGGATATCTGCAGTTTTTACTCAGTGATGGAAAATGTCATCTTACACCCGGCAGAGCCTGGTAATGTCAAAACAGTTACCATCGAGCCAGATATTTCTATTTGCACGTGTAACCAGTGAAATATTCTGGCTTATCTTCTAATAAAAGACACTCTGTATGGTCATGACAAAGATACCTCCTTCAAATCAGAGATATATGTCATCACTAAATAGAGCATATATCCATAATTTTGACATTAGAGATTGCATGTTAACATATATGTGGGGGTTAAGCAGGAGAGATATCGAGATATCTAAGATAGACAAAAATATTTCTTGAAGCCATAATCAATGTGTAATTCAGAAGCTGTGTTTAGAGCTTACATGAAGAAAGGTAACTATTAACTGCATAAAAATTTATAGAATAATTATTTGACTGAGCTGTCATTAAACAAACAAAAATTTATTTAGATTGCTATTTAACGCTTAAATCTTCAATTCTGTGTGGTGAATGCTAGTCCCAGAGTATAATGACCACAATAATTTATACAGGTGCTGCAGTTCAAAACCAAAAATTATCGAATTACTGCAAGATGAGGGTTTTATGACCCATGCCTAATAACACTTAATGGTAGGTGCCAATTGGCGTAGAAAAGTTTCCCAGGGCTACCAATCTCGGTCTTTAAAGAAGGTAACATGTATGGAATGTGAAAGAATATTCACAACTCATTTCCATATTTGTGGCATGGCCTCTGAAAACAAAGAAGTGGGCTGATCGCCGTCTGTATAAGCAACGTTTACATACTCAGGGTAAAATAGCGGACACCGCTCATGGAATAACCTGTCTTAATGACATCGATGACGTTATCAAGAAACCCCCTATGAAATTATGACGTCACGATTTTTGGAAACCGGGAAGCGGAAATTTTTAAGCGTTTACATTTTGCGGTATAACGGTCATATTCCGAATGTTGTGTACATCAAACGATGGATTGGGAAGTAGAAGTAAGTGTTTAACTGTTTTTCTATTAAATATACTCTTGAAGGAAATACATCGTGTATAAAGTAGAGATCTATTTAAAATGAATCAGTGTAGTATACTCGGGTCATGGATGTTTACGAGTTTTAAATTGTATCTATTCATCATACATCTCTCAAAAAAAGAGACGATTGCTAATTCAATTTTTAGCTGATTCAAGAACATTAATGATATCATAACTTATTTACGCATAACTCTCGTTGAAAGTAAATAAGGCTAAATTTACTCCACCGCCACTATATACAGCAGACAATGTCAATGTGGCATGACCTTCAATGGTTAAAAATCGAACAAGAAGTTCGTAGTGTATGATTGTTTCTATTCACTTGGTAAACATTGAAACATTTTTTAACTTGTAAATAAATAAAAAAATATGTTTGAATTGCGGGTTACCCTGTGACAAGTAATTTATGTCTCGTAGATAATTGGTAATTAATTGTAATGGTGCACGGCCTCCGTGGCATAATCAGCTCTGATGTAGTCCGTAAACCTTTTCTTCGAGGGGTTGTTGGTTCGAGACCTGGTAGGGTCGTTTGTATTCTTTTTGGTGTTCGCAACTATTCCTTATGATTGTGTGCTAGTGGACTTCAGAGTCTAATGACCCGAACAAAATAAATACCATTTTATAGCCCATAAAATATGATTTAGAAGTACAATGTAGTTAATAAAATTATATTGAATATTGGCGCATAACATAGGCCTAAACTGGGTCCTAGGACAGAACATAAATGAGAGGGTTTTCACTGAAATAATTCGTTGAATTAATCAAATTTTGTTGGTAGATAAATCAAAAGTTCAAGTCAATAGATACAAAGTAACACAGGTTAACCAAATAACCATTTATTTCGGGCATGTAAGATTTTCATTTTCTCTGATATTTTCAGCTAATTTTTTTATAAAACAAATGTTCGCGACAATGACTCCAAAGTGATAATTCTTTCGAAAGTTAAACCTTAAAAACTCATAAAAATGATTTTGTTTGCTTTTAAGAAATTATCGTTTTTGCATTCTATCTCCTTCATTTGGGCCCATTTTCTTAAATAGTCGCTTGTGAAAAACAGTAACAGATCGGATCACGCGCTTCCTTACCGAAATTTATATATTTGGGTCGTGGGCGGACACGAAATAGCCTAACTAGGGTTTTGAGCGGACGCGGTATAGCCACTGGACGAGCGGATACGGCAGCGCCGAGAACTTGTGTTAAGGTGAATACGCTGACAAACTTTGGGTCATGGTGGATACGACAGCTGCCCAGAATCGTTGTTCAGTTGAATACTTTCCACAAACATTAACCGGGCACCTGTTGAACCAGAATAAGGCGACTGTTGATTACAGTTATCTAGAATGTATAATGTCCAGCAATTTGTGGTCACTCGAAGTGCCAATTTAAGGGACTGTAATATAATTTCGACCGACCGCATCTTCGCTGAGTAAACGCATCAGATATTATCGTGAATAGTTCACTGACACCGGACGTTGTCGTAATTAGAAGCAAATCGTTAAATAAAAGGAATCAAAAAAGTATTTTTTTATTTACGTTATATTACGAAACAAAGTACAATATAAAACATAAATTAAATATGCACTCACATCATGAACCCACATTTTCAGTCGACAATACAATTTTACAACATAATTTATACAAGGGCAAGTGATATATACAAGGCCCATCAATTAAATACTCGAATCTAATTCAAAATCTAATATAAACGATGCTGTTAACGTTTCAGATATCCTCCAAGATACATTTATGTGCTTTTATTCACCCTTAAATCTTTAAATACGGTTTATAGTCTGTTTCTTTAACAGGAATATTCGTCCTTTTCTGAAAATTGTTTTGAGTCGTTACAGAAAGTTGTGAAAATAATACTTTACTCTTCATTATATTTAAGGGTCATTGAGTGGCTTATTGGAACTCTAACTTCTTATAAATTTGCCTATTTAAGATATGTAAAATACTTAATTTCTCTGTATCCGCTTATTATCTTCACCAAGCTACTCTGACTGTAAATAATTTTAAATTATGTTTCATAACATATTTTTAAAACATGCAATACGAACATCATGATTTGCAGTATTTCAATGCTATCGCGTATCCTCTACTGCCGAATTGCGTGCGTAAAATGTATAAAGCATTGCATATGTTTATAAACGCCTGTTTTGGTATCATCTATCATTCAGTTTTGAAAAGATACATCCAACATCGCTGCATCGCAAGGGGGGAATATAGAGGCTTGCGTATTTTGATATTCTTGTTTCTTGTCCCATGACACAGGAAAATGAACCTTTAAACTATCAACTGCAGCAGATACATACAACAGCTTTGTCACGAAGCAGTCACGCACAAGACTTTGGGCATCGTTACAGACAGAACGAGCATACCAAAATATATATTAATGTTTAAATTTACAGGTTTTAATACTTGTCATGATAATTTTGCTTGGGGCAATTATCAAACATTTTAATTCACCATGCAGTAATTTTCTTCGTTATATGACACGGTGGGGAATCACGTGATCAAAATAATCTCTAAACAAAGTAAATATGTGAAAATGTTAAGAAGTAGTGAAAGTTGCTTAGCTTTTAAATATAAAATGTAGCCTAACTTCTCTTTACACAATAATAGATTTATTTTATTCTGGTCTCCAGTCCATATCAATATATCTTAAATAGCACACATACAAGATGATGGTAGAGTCAGGAACATAAAATAAGGGTAGCAAGATTTACTCAGTATAGAACGTGGAATGTAATCCTCTCTGCCATGGGAATGTAGTTTGTTTCAATTTCAGTATTGCAAAGCTTACACATTCCCTATTTTTAAATATTTAAATATTTAATTCTCTTTATTTCTTATTCATGTGAGGATTTCTGTAATTTAGCAAATTTGTTTTCAGTTTTCTTACTTCTTGTATACAGTCGAAGTAGCTCATGTTCAGAATATAACTTGAACTTACATACTGAAAGTTTCGGACTATTGCTCTCGACCAGTGCCATTTTAAAGATACTGGTTCGAAGTCTAAGCACAAATTGTTGAACGAGTTACTTTTCATTTGCTTCCCATTGTTTCACAGGTTTTAAAAAAACATTTCATCATATACATGTAATATGCCTTTTCACATATATCTCATTTGGTTATCCATCTTTAAATTGTTACACTTGGTATTAGCTTCTTATTAGTTATTTATTTAATATGTTTGCCGGAACAAGTGCTTGCACCAGAAAGAAGGATAACTGGCATTCGACATGATGCCTCCGGGTTAGAAGTGTGATGCTCGACCCAATCCCCCACTGACCCCACCCCCTACAGTTGTAAAATTAATGAAAGGCCAAAACCAATCCGATCAACAACCAGACTTACACACTGAATAATGGTTTTAATAATATTCTAACACTGAGAAAGATACTGCAAAGAAACAACAATTCGGGAAATGGCGCTGAGCAAAGTAAAAATACAGGATCGCCCCGGAACGATTGGTCACCAAATTTTGATATGTGTCCAAACCAGAGTTTGTAGCACGCTAACATTGACCTTTCAATGTAGAAATGAAGCTCGTAGAATATTTCTGCACGTCTTTGCCATGATGTGCCCTTGAATCGAATCAAACACAGCTATCAATAATGTTTGTATTGTGATGTTGCAAATAATGCTTCTTTCTTTAAAAAGAGTGTACTCCTTAAAACTGGTGTCAAAATTAAATAACTTCAAAATCATAGAATGTTTGCAAATATTATTACTTACATGTAACTTAAAGGCTTATACTATACAGGTAAAACCAGCGTTAGAAAATATGGTACAGTACCGTAAAATATCCAATAATCTATGTAAAGTTGTCATTGTAAAACTAATGAGTTGATAGCGATATAGCACAAAAATTGTGACAAAATGAAGCATTTTTATATTTGTTGTTCTTAATAAATGTATTTTAGGAATTTACGCCCGTTCTAACTGGATTTGGTCATTTTAACAGGCAGGCAGTTTATTTAACTAACTTTCCTGGGAAGAACCAGTACTAGACTCATGTCTTCGCAAGAAAGTCTCTCACAGCAGGGCTCAAACCGATGACGCTCAATCTATGAGAGGTTATAGTGATTTCAAGTCAGCGACTCTTACGACTCTTTTATCATTTTACGTTCATTGAACACATTATTTATGTTTGGAGAGTTTAACTTGCTAGATGTAGGTAGTGCCCTTTAATGTTACTACGACCTATTTACTGCCATCTTTGTTCTTTATGTGTTGTGATTAATACTCGAGTGATACAAACAAACTAGATCTGACTTGTATTAGATAATGAGTTCTTGTTTTGGTCATGTGGCAAATTGTTTATAGAAACAATAGAGTACATGCGTAAAATAAAATTGATTCCAGTTATTAAATACAAATGTTCGTTTTGATAGCAGCAATCATTTGAATATGAGGTCATGCTTGTCTTTTACACATTTACCTTCTGTTCTCACTGGGTTGTTATCCAAAATGAATACATATACACCATACCCGCGCACGTGAACAAGTAATATACTATACATGCGCACATGCGCAGGTATCAGACCATACATGTGCCAGTGCAACTACTACCTTTCCTGAAAGTTAAATGCGAATAGTATGTAAGACATTTATTACACTAAATAACAGCCTTTACTTACGGCCTCAGACTAGGCAATAATGTTGTTGACTTGTAATCACTAAAACTATCAAGAGTTGAGGTCATTGTTTCGAACCAGTTCCCAAAATGATTCTTTATTTTTTTAAAATTGGCAGTTTCTTCTAGAGATTTTAGAACTGGCCGTTCCCAGAAGTGATGGCGTGTTAACCGCCAGCCTGTTACGTGACAGGCCTCAAATCGTAAGTTTCATCAACGCGACACGTAAAGAAAAAAAAAAATGTAATACGCAAGTTGCAATAGTTTTTTAACAAAGACAGTCTTACAATAAGTCTTCATCAGTACAGCTGTATAAGCACATCTGAAAACAGTCAATTATACATTAAGCTGGTGGTCGAATCACACGAGCGCGGATATTTCGAATTACTAGTAACCAATACATTACGTTCGCCTATTTGCGATGCATGAAACATAGAAAATTTAATAATTTCTACATACAGTCAGGAACTTGTGAGCAAAGACCACTGCTGGGAAGCTATAAATTTGGTCTTTGAAAGTATGTGGTTTTTATTCACTGCCGTTTTACTACAGATGAAAAGTGCAATGTAATCATCCTGCTGGTTTTTATAAGCAGGGTGGTCTTTATTGGAGGTGGTCTTCAACACAGGTTTGACTGTAATTCATTATTATTATTATGATCTGAGGCTTATACAGCGTAAGTTCTTAAAACTTAATAAAATATTCTTCATTACTGCTTTCTGGAGTTCTCACCAAAGTACCTGCCCCTTGAGGTCCTGGTCAAATATCGCCGACGGGAAATGGTTTCGTTTTCTGTTTCTGGTTTTAGTAATGGACTTTTACCAGTTGAAGTAATTTCATGTTTATTAAATTTTGTTTTGCATAGGTTAAAAAAGTATGCAGTCAATGCAGAATTACAAAACATGTAGTTAATTCCAAAAATAACACGGGTAACAAACTTATGCAATAAAGCCATGAAATACTTTATACAATTTACATAATTTTGTCCCGAGGCATATCACCCAAATAAAAGTAAAAGACTGGGAGTGTGGGCAATTACCGATAACGGATTTTTTTATCACTAATATTTAAAATTATTCTAATAATTACCAAGGTCGACTTTTATATTTTCATTTATTACTTGAACAGCACGCTGCAATTCTGAATATTATGAGCAGTTGTCATATTTTATAAAATTACATAAATTTTCATGTATTTCAATTCTATTAGAAACACAAAAAGAAATAAATATAAGAAATAATAACAAAATTGTTCCTATGGGGGTCTGCCACTGAAGGTACAAATGTGTATAAGTATAAAATTCAAAGTATTTCAAGGGTCATAAAACAGGTAGTTCTCATTACAACGGCTTACAGTCTGTTACAAGGTTCATTTAGTCAATACTGTGAGTTTTATGGGAAGTAGTTGTGTTATGAAAATGGATGAACGAACAGTGACCTTGCTAATGTGTTCGAAGAAGAATTGTTTCAATTGTAAGACATTTTTTGTAAACCTACAGTGTTGTTTGTATAATTTGAATAAAAAAATTGGAATAGTATAACGATACTGCAGTATCGCGGAGTTCACTATTGCTGAAGGAGACTGTGTTTAAGGGTAAAAGAATTTTCTACTTTTGATTTTGACATAATTTGATACCATCGATATATGCATTTTGAAATAAAAACCTATATAATCAGAAGTGTTATTTAATTGATATATTAGTGTGATGCTCTTATATATATTGAACGCCCGTAAAAAGATAACTTGTAACTTTATATTTGCACTTTTTTATTTCTGAAAGATTTTTCTGAAAGATTTGTCTAAACATAATTGATAGGCATTCGTAGCTTTCATTACAAATTGTACCTTGATTAATTTTTATAACATCTTGATAATTTTTGATATCAAAATTAAGTTGTGGGACATAAAATTCCCCAACCTACTATTAAGTTTTTTTCGCTTAACAGATATATACAAGTACAGCTCAAGATTTTGCCCGACGAGATCTTGCCATTGGTTATGCTAACCCCGATAGTGTAGATCAGAATAAAACGAATTTGCTTCACTAAGGTATGTTTCGGCTTTCAGTACCGTATATTGACTTTATAAATATATAAATTAATTTTACTTTAGAAACAAATCGATTTGTTTTCATCGCTCCAATTATAAACAATACTTTTTAATGCCAAATTTGATAGTCCATGCCTAGTGCTCCCACTTGCTGCGAACGTAAATCCGTGACTTGGTTTAAGCTAAGTAAAGTGACTTTGTGATAGGTAATGTAGACTTTTCTCAGTATTTATTATTATTTTTTTAATTAAGACTTAAAGTACAATGAAACATATCCATCACGTTTACTGGGAGAAAAGAGAGTCCCTATAACGTTCATGAGTTATCAGCTAGCTCGGCATGTAAGCATTATCAATATAATTTTTTTTTACTTCAAAGTCGAATAATCGCTATAATCAACATTTTCACTTGTGCGTTCAGGTACATTCTATATAAATATAATAATTATATTAAATTATAAAAAGTTGAATAAGAAAATGAATATTCACCCGCCAAACTCAGACCTACGTTATGCAGAGCTGGAGATATGTACACTAAATAATTACGTGCGACGAATCATATTTTTATCATGCTAGTAGTTTTATTAACATACCATTTGAAATGTTTTGGGCTGAGTAGATGCAGATCTATATAGTCAAATCAAATTCATTTCTTCATAAACTTCCTTGTAATTTCATTTAAACTTATTGTTATTCATGAAGGACCTATTGTGGTATTTTTAGAATGAAAAGGCAATCTTAAAAAATACGGCTAGCGTAACAGAAGCATGTGTATAATATTGTTGATTAATTGACCACATTATCTGGATATTGGCCCCAGCCATTACAGTTATATCTTTCATGCTGAAGTTGGCAAGCGCTGCTTTAGATAATTTATGGTCATTAATGAAGGTATCGATTTCTACGCAAGAGTACCTGATTACACTATAATTTGGATCAATACCGGTTTAATTCTCATAATTTCAGCCGCCCAAGAGCTTTCTAATTTGATAATGGCGAGCAGGTTGCAGCAAATAAACCCACGCTTTTCTAGAACCATTTAAAGGTAAAGATGTTTTATGGGCAGACGTACACTGAATCTTGAAAGGCAAGATTCCTGAATAATTAAATCATCAAAGTGTTATACTATGTAGTCATTCAGATCACACTGAGAAATGTGAGACTTTGTTCCATTTTAGTGTGTCTTTATATCTGAGTAAAATCATTATGGTATCTATCTATCTTGTCAAAATTGCCTCCTCTCTCACAGAGTATCATATAAATGCATAATCGTTCTTACAGTTAGGAGAATCAGATTGTTAAAACTGTTAAAATGGTAAAGAATAATAGGTTCAAAAATAGCAGTTACTGTTGTACGATTAATAACTTAGTTGGGCGACACCTGCTTGAATGATTCAAGACCAAGGCAAAATCTCAATATGCGTGGGTAATCTTTTCGCCAAGACTGTGTAAGAATGAAAAAGTGTAAAAAAATTCAGGGTTTATGTGGTTAGCCCATTAGTTTGTAATATGCATTGTCTGTCTGAAGTTCCGTTGGCACGACGGAGGGTAATACAAGGATATGTGCTGTATATTCAAAGCGTAACTAATTTTGTAGATTGCATTTCAAATTGTTTCTCATAGAATGATATTAAATAATACCTTTCAATATATACAATAACGATACATTTCATCTAATAATTCAACAAATATTTTCAGATTGACGAAAAGACAATCAGGGTGATGTTTTCATACAATACTAAAACTAGCCTGGAAGAAATCGAAAGTCGTAAAGGCTGGGAGAGAGAAAGAACAATAAGACATGCTCCCAACTCTGAACCCCGGTGGCAGTTATTTACATGAATAATACCACTGAATCATATCAGTTCCATCACAAATTAAGATCATTTTACTGAAACTTTACTTGATATAATATTCATGTGCATGTACTTACATGTTTTCCGTCTGCAGCTGTCTTGGATGTAAAAGGGCGTATGTTTATAATGCATACGTGTATGTATATATTCTTATGAATTATGTTGTTATATGCCCCCCTGTCTATTTTATTGTGCATATCTTGTAAAAGTTCAAGAAACCTAAA
>JAFMSR010004054.1:0-10808 GCA_022818135.1 Saxidomus purpurata | reverse complement strand
TCATTGTTTTATAAAAACTAAAACGATGGCTGTATTGACTTTGTTTCTTTGTTTTGACCTCACATTGAATGACTAACTTCATATCTATGTAGAAATCATAGAAAAAATACTCGTGCGGAAATCTTATCTAATAAACATTTATGTTATCTAAACTAATCTAACTGATCATGTCGCAGATATAGCACGCTACAAGAAAAACACTACAATGATATTTGTCGTAATAGGTGACTTTGGGAATATACCGAGCATTGTGAACGCAAATGTATTGTGTCGCTTAATTATTTCATCAATCATATCACCGACCTGAAACCTTGATTTTGCGTGAGTTAGTTTAAAGCTTTAATTCTATTTATTAACTATTCACGTATTGCGAAACTTTTTATGCTATGTCATGATGCATTACCTGTCAAAGTATTTTACATAAAATCCCCAGAAAAAAACCAGCTTTAGACATTTTTGTTCTAAAATACAACTGCTATAGGCGCTGTCTCAAAAATGAAATAAAATAAAATAAAGAAATAACAGCAGTTAATTATCAATTAAATTTGGCACATTTATCTTTTTGAATTTACTGATATTGTAACATAAATATACTGATAGGATAATGATATAACCATGTTCTATTCACTCTCAAACAATGCTGACATATTCATTGCTTTTGTACGCAAGTCGCCTTTTCACGAACAAGAGTTGACAGGAAGCCTTTTTTGTTTTTTGCAATATCATTGAAAAACATACTGCTCTATATTTCTAACATGTACATCGATTTAAAAAGCAAAGTTACGAATGTTTATGGTACAAATAAAGGTCATTTCTGCTGGTAAGACATCTTTCTTGGTTAAATAAGAGCTACTTGTAATTGTGCTACTTGGACTTTAATTATGTGTTGACAAATTGACTTATTTTTTGTTCCAAGTTCTGCATAGCGTACTAGTCGATGAAACCCCAAGCATGTCTCCCGTCATGCTCGAAGTCAAAAGGGAGAAATTTAGCTGGCTGCAATTTCCAGCCAGTATAAGCTGGTTTCCCTGGCGTTCCAGCTGGGCGGTGCTCCACTGGTAGTGGTAATTACCAAACTTCGACCATGGCTACTTCATACTCGGAGCTCTCTTGAGACCATCTGTGTAATGTAGTATAGTGCAGTGGAGCAGTCCTACATGCAGGTGCTGTCCACACTGCATTGCATTCTTAACGCACTTAAAGGCATATAATCACTTTGAATGTTACAATAACTTGTTTTTTGTGGCGAAACTGACCCGTATTTGTACAAACACATTCCTAACGTTGCTTTTTAAACCGAAGATACAAATTATAAATATTCAATGATAAATGCAAAAAGTAAGAAACATTTTCTGCATGACAACACAGTTGAAACGACATTAATATAAAAGAAATGAATACATAAACACTGTTAAAGAAACGTAGTTTTCTCATTTTTCTATCAATAAATTAATTATTCTTACCGAGCTTCACGTTGTTCAAGGTGACCACAAGGCTTTTAAGTCATAACATTATAATATTACAATGTCTCTTTTGAACACAGGCTATAATTGAAATAAAGAACACTAAACTATAATTTTTACATACAATTTTTGAACGGCAATTTGCTTTTAGTTACCTATTCACGCCTACTTGCATTTTTATTTTTACATGTAAACTGTTTCGACACGTCAAAGTCTATATGTAACTTTTAACCCGTCTTATTCTAATGTTATCCTACATGTTATCTGCTTCTATATTGAGATATTATGAAAGTTGCCAAAGGTCGTGTAGAAATTTTAAATATCTAAACAAAGGAGCGGATTACTTACAGGTATGACAACATGAGTGTTTTCACTTTTTTTTGAAATCGGTTGGTGCAGGTTGGGTTCATTCAACAGAGGTGCAATTAGAGTACTGAGTAACTACAAAATGCTTTCCTATCCGTATAAATTCGTTGCATAGTTGAGCATACTGTTCTTCCGGTAGCTCTTGTTTAAACAAAGACTTTGTACAAATACATTTAGCATTTAAGACTTTTGACACTACTACTGCAAATCAGGAAACTAAATTCAGAACCAAATCAGTCAGATAATCTAAGGTAAAAAGTTCATATTTTAAACAAAAGAACATCTTTTAGTACAATAGTCCTCTATCAAATTATCCAATCTAGCAATTTTCAAAAAAAAAGAAAAAAAAAAAAAGACTATTGCATTGGTTTTAAAATCACCTGACTGAAATTTTCCGACTGTTATTTGAAAGACGGACGACGTGGCTTGAACATAAATGATTTTATTTTATATAAATTTCAAACTTCTCCATTGCAAATGACTACGCGAATTTAACTTTAATATGAACTAATGAACTGAGAATGTTGGAATTTGGATATTTTGTGATTGTTCTATTTACCGCATTTGTGAGTATAAATGCTTCACATTTTAGAGGAGCTATATTCACATGGACACCGGCTGATGACGGATCAACGGTATACTAAATCGATTTCTTTTTATCTGTTAAGAGCACTATTTTACTTGTGAAATATGGATAACTCATGTTACTATTTAGTTTTCATGCGAAGTGGCTTTAGTTATCTACTAGTATAAGCAAACGATATCTAACAGGAGTAAACATTAAATTATACCTACGATGTATATAGTCATAAAGACGAATTATAGGACTATCGTATAGTATACACAACTACACAGTAAAATTAGTTAGTCGGTGCGAATTTAAAGTAAACATTCAGTACAATATGTGGAAACTGAAAAACTGAAATATTCCTGAGACCGGTCAGTCTCATCATTAATGTATAAATCTAACCTTCTGAAAAATGGCCATAATAGTTTATTGGTACAAATTGTTTTTTACTGAATTAAGAAAAAATACAATAAATGTTTTTCTGTCAAGGGTGTAACAACATATTGCACACTGATTTCGAAATACACTGGTTTAAATTCAAAATGATTCAACGTTTAGAAATAATCGATGGTGACCATTTACCAAGATTGTTAAAACTGTCGGGATTCGTAGAAAAACTGTCAGCAAGAACCAAAACTTTTCTTTATATGGATTCAGTAAAAACTAAAAAATATATTTAGTATCTAGAACTATTCTGCAAGATAATTAATAATAAAGAATACAAAAAATACAAGTGTTGGCCTACCAAAACTTCCTTCTTAAGCATACATGTACAATAGTACTTACAATTTAAATCAAGAGTCTGAAATTTCCATTCTATATTGTGTAGATAAATAACTATACATATGATATCCACTATAAAGTACAAAGACATACGCAAAATGACGTCCGTTTCCCGGATTTTAATCCAGTGATACCAGATTGTACATTATCAATTGCATTTCTATTTAAGCACTAAAAAAATGCAACGCGTATGAAAATCATTTTGAACAAATATGCAATCTATCTTGAATTCACCTTTGGTGAAGCGGTGAAAATGTTGTGCTGACTTCCGGTAGAGAAAAACGGTGCTAAGGCAGGTATGTGTTTGCTTTCTTTAATTATACAAAATCTGTTAAAAGATCTGTTTTAAAAATCAACAGGATATCTATATGCATACTCTAGAGCTTCCAAAACAGCCGTTGCTAGAAGATAGGTTTTAAAACTCGGATTGGGTGCGGTTTTCTTCATTTTTGTCGTGGGCATTTCGCATAGGAACACCGAAATACCAAACGGGTCAAATAGGGGCCTAGCTTTTTTATAAATTTATCATATAGTTAAAAAAAGCAACCACATACCTGCTTTAACACCGTTTTTTCTCTGATTTTGCACCTACACCGGAAGTCAGCACAACACTTTCCAAGCTTCACTTCCGTGCACAACACAATTAAAGACAATTGAACAGGAATGTGAGACCTGTCTATTCGCAGTAGGGGTCTTCTAGCTTCTGTTTTTCATAATCAGCTACTGCATAGCTGCTATTATAGTAAATAAAAGTTGATAAAATGATGGTGCACATGGTTAAAAGAATTTTAAAAAACTGATTTGAAAAAAAGATAAAAATAGAGGAAATTATTAAGCTACTTATGCTTTTCAATAGCATCTACACATGTATATTTAACATATATGCTGGTTAGTACACCATAAAAATAAATATGCATTTTCTCTTTCAAATTTAGTAAAGTGATCAGTTATGTAATGTTTGCTATGTGAATAAATTACTCAAGTAAGTTGCATTTTCTTTTATATTTTTCTTTAACAAAACATTTAATTTTGATAAAAACTGGTCAACTTTTACATATTTCTCTAAAATGAGAATAAGTTTTCTGCAAAAAACCTGCTCAAGGTATCAAACATAGCTAAATATGGCAAAGAAATCACATGTATAATATTGAAGTAAATGCTTTTTTGTGATAAAAAATATTTTCACTGTTGGATTATAAAATAATTCTTAAAAAAATACAAACGATAGGAAATAAGCAATAAACCAATTATCTCTACATGTCAGTAAAATTTATGGTCTGTTTATTGGACTACATGCCCAGTCTAAAGATACCAAATCTGACAGTATCTTATCTGATAAGGAGTCATAAATCAATTGAGGGCTTAGACCTCCTGTGGCTTAGCGGGGGGAGGGGGGAGGGGGGCGGGGAAAGGCACTTATGAAGGAGGTTGTAATTGTCTTTAACGGTGTTGACAGCAGCTTCGAAACAAAAAACACGTGATTTTACGGAGGAGGGGTATTCGTGATTTTTGTTACCTTTTCAGTTGTCTTTGTGAGTAACGGCTGTTTCACCTTAGAGCAAGGAATCAGCACATGTAATTTTGTCCAAACAGATACCGCATTTGAGGAGAAAATCCTCGGTAAATATGAAAGTTTTGCCAAATCGAGTGTTTCCACATTCGGCATTAATTATTAAATGTTATTTTTCAGAAATGAAAACTTTTGAATACTCCGGGATAAACTTCAATCATTTCTCTATAAGTGTCGATTGTCATCTTATAATGTAATTTAAAGTTATCAATGCACATGATTCTGGATAACGAGAAATACAGTTCATTTTTTAAATGGTTATTGGTGACAGCAGGTCGGTCAATGATTATGTTGGCGACAAGATACGAAAACGACTGAAACCTGCGTGTTTTAGTCTAGATTTCTGCCCCAAATGACACTACAAATAAATAACGCTACATGTATCAGACGTCTTCCGAACGATACAGCTGTACACAATGTTTAAAATTACAGTCGTGAAAGTTACGTCCCCACCAACTTAGTGGAAAAAAAGAGAAATATGTCAGTACTACTTGTTTAATCGCAAGTTATCGACAGTTGTATTCAACCCTAAGACTTGTAGTTTTCGATTTGACTGCGAGTATGTTGACAAATGTAATACACTCTATCACCTCCATTTCTCCAGTTATTAGCCCTTTAGTTAGGCTCCGTTGCAGTACGTTTGCTATGTAGGATTTTTATTTGTAGGGAAATCACAATCTTACTTAGATAAACTTTATATACCAGTAAGATCACATTAAAAAAATCGGTCATGATGTCTGGTAGAACCGATTCATCCCTGATTTAGGAAAAGTAGGTGGGTATGATACAGGGTCACCTTTTGAGTAGATTTATAATGTATGTCAATGGGAAAAACAATAGGAGTATCTGACCTAAAAGGTTTCTCTAATATAAATCATTATTCAGGAAATTCAGGAAAGACGATTCACATGGACACATTTTCAGAATGTTGTAAGAGACAGTACCGAAATAATACACAATTTCAACCAAAGTCGGTGTAGATGTGAACCACAATACGAATCCGAAACGAATAATAAAACATAACAAGGTTGCAGTCGACAAATTCTTATAGAGAAATTATTGAAGTTTCATTTCTTGAAATTAACAATATTTATTAATGCCGAATGCGGAAACACTCGATTTTTGGCGAAACTTTCATTTTTACCTGCGGTACCTGTTTGCACGTGCTAATCCCTTGATCAATTGCAAAACAATATCTATTAGCCGTTACTCACAAAAACAACTGAAAAGGCGGCAACAACATTACAAATACCCACCCTTCGTAAAATCACGCCATTTTTTGGCGTAAGCATTATATGCTGGGTTTGGTCTAATTTTTGCACCAATCAAATGTTACGAATAGAAGCGCGGTCAATAGAATGAATAGTTTGATTGGAGATTTTCTCTTTGGGTGAGTATTCGATGTGTTCTTTTGAAGTTATCTTGTCTTTAAAAGATATACAGACACTGAAGATTTTATTCCAAAACTGTTTCAAAGGACATGTACAAGGGACTTGCAGCCCTACACCGCCTCCATGGTCTAGTGATTAAGGTCGCTGACTTGTAATCACGAACCCTCTCACTGATTTAAGGTCATGGGTTCGAGCCCCGCTTCCGACAATGCCATCATTACATATAAACCATTAACTAGAACACGTTACGGATTTAGTGTACTTTTCACTTTTATGGTCCTAGTACTATTTCTAACAGTTAATGACAATGTAAAGGTCGCTTGACATAGATAAAAAATGTCCTTTAGAGTACACGCATGATAAAAAGATAAACTTCTGCTAAATCAGGGGCACGTTACTCTCAAACAGTCGGTCCTATCAAACATCATGACAATTTTGACAACGTTCCGGTGAAATACTGAATATGCTAATCGGTGTAAAAGTTTGAATTTCAGCATTTGTTCCGATAAATTAATGACACATAACTTCAGATCGCCTGGTCCGATTCACTGAATTAGATCTTACTGATATATAAAGTATATCTAAGTAATACAATGATTTTCCTAGAAAAAAAGATGTTACATATAAAACGTACTAAAATGGTCCATTTCTCAAGGGCATATGGGTTTAGACCTTAATAAAACATGCATATCATCTTATAAATATACACAGTCTGTGAAAATATGGTTAGGGCTAGTGGAAAAATGGAGCTGCTAGAGTGTATTAAACATGCTAGTACTCAAAAATCGAAAACGTCAAGGGTTGAATACACCGGTCAATCACTTGCGACAAAACACGTACATGTAGCGCTAACATATTTTTTTCTTTACCACAAAAGTTGGTGTAGACGTGAATCTAGTTATACACATTGGGCATATTCGAATAAGTTACTCGGGTTACTTCGCGCATGCTCAGTGGCTTAACTCTACCTGCTATTCCCGAATGGATCGAGTAAGAACAGAATGCATTCTGGTAAACTCGTGGGCAACTGGGGGTTACATGGGTTGGGTAGATCAGAGACTAAGCGCATGCACAAAGGTTACTCGAGTAACTTATTCGAAAATGCCCATTGTGTACAGCTTTATCGTTTGGCAGACGTCTAATAGCAATTAGTTCATACTATGTGTTATTCATCCGTAGTTCACGTGTAATTACCATAAAATGCATGGATATAGGTTGCGAAATTTTGGGAAGGAGAGTATCCAAGTCATTTTAAAGAGAAAACATTTTTATACCCCCTGAACACAAAGTGTAAGGGGGGCTATACTGGATTCAGCTTGTCAATCTGTCTGTCCGTTAGTATGTCCGTCTGTCCGTCTGTAGACGCAATCTTGTGGACTATGAATCTCCAAAACCCGTGGTCAGAATTTAATGATACTTCACAGAAGTTATGAGTACCATTCCTAGTTGTGCATGGTCCATGCTTCGGGTCATTAAGTTAAAGGTCAAGGTCCCAGGGGCTCGAGGAAGTAAAATATTGTGCACACTTAATTTTCAAAACCCCTAGCATCAATTTATTGATACTTCACAGAAGTGTTAAGTACAATTCCTAGTTGTGCATGATCCATGATTCAGGTCAAAGGTGAAGGTCACAGAGGCTCGAGATAGTAAAATTGTATGATTCTTCACAGAAGTTATAAGTACCTTCCTAGTTGTGCATGGTCCATGTTTCTGGTCACTAAGTCAAAGGTCAAGGTCACAGGGGCTCGAAGTAGTAAACTATTGTAGACGCTTAATTGTCAAAACCCCTAGCATCAATTTATTGATACTTCACAGAAGTGTTAAGTACTATTCCTAGTTGTGCATGATCTATGTTTCGGGTCACTAGGTCATAGGTGAAAGTCACAGGGGCTCGAGATAGTAAAATATTGTGCACTCTTAAACTCGAAAAACCCTGGTCAGACTTTAATGATACGTCACAAAGGTGAGAAGTACCATGCCTAGTTGTGCATGGTCCATGTTTTGGGTCACTAGGTCGGTCACTAGGTCAAAGGTCAAGGTCACAGGGGCTAGAGATAGTAAAATATTGTGCACTCTTAATCTTCAAAACTCCTGGTCACAATTAAATGACAGTTCACAGAAGTGATATGTACCATTCGTAGTTGTGCATGATCCATGTTTCGGGTCAAAGGTCACAGGGGATCGAGAGAATAAAATATTGTGCGCTTTCACTCTCCAAAACCCCTGGTCAGAATTTAATGATACTTCACAGAAGTCATAAGTACCATTCGTAACTGTGCATGGTCTATGCTTCGGGTCGCAAGGTCAAAGGTCAAGGTTACAGGGGCTAGAGATAATAAAATATTGTGCGCTCTTAATCTCCAAAACCCCTGGTCAGAATTAAATGATTCTCACAGAAGTGATAAATACCATGCCTAGTTGTGCATGGTCCCCGTTTCGGGTCACTAGGTCAAGGTCATAGGGATCGAGATAATAAAATCTTGTGCGCTCTTAATCTCCAAAACCCCTAGTCAGAAGTCTATGATACTTGACAGAAGTGATAAGTTCAATGCCCATGTGTGCATGGTCCAACAATTAAAAATATCAAATGTAACAAAAAATGTATTCACTGTGTCAGTGCTGTGTTTGGGGGTATACATCAGCTTCAGTGATAGTCCTAGTATTTCTAGTTTTCACGCCAGGTAAAATATTTATCTGATCAGTAATGTTTTTTTAAAGCATTTTCTGTTTGTTTTTCACAAAATATTTGCAAAGTTAAAATGGTTTACATTCCTTAAATTGAAGATTGCCTCTGACTGGACATGCCTGTCCGATAGGAAGAAGCAATCATTAAAATGAGTGTTTGTTGAAATTCACAAACTCAATTTAAAAATGTGACGGCTGTTTTTTCCTATAAAACATATACAGTCTTGAACAAATTGTTTTACTTATACAATTTGTTCCCGATAATGTGTATTAAGAAACTTTAAAAAGTCTTTTTCTTCAAACAAGTTGCTATCATACCATTTAACTTTGCACAAATGATGTAATAAACCTATAACAAAGTTGTATCCTTTAAAATAAATGGCCCTTTACAGCAGGAGGTCCCATTACGACGCATTTGCTTTTTTGACTCATAGCACAACTCGTACACCGCTTATCCCCCCCCCTTAGCTGACTTAGGTTCTGCGTAAAATGGGTGGTTCTGCAGCATCACAAAGATTTTCGGGTGCTAGGACGTTGTGGTGCCACCAATAAATTACTTTGTAATTGTACAACGCTTCCAATTAATATAACCAATATTAACAATATAATTCACAGATAACAATAAGATTTCGAGTTTCGTGGAGAAGGAGTTATATCGGCGCCAATCACTGGTGTGATGATTCCATAATAAATGCCGGTACCGTTCTGACGGGGGAAGGGGCCATAACTTGCTACAGTGGTTGCTCCGACCAGATTGGGTCCCTAACATACAAGTGCACTGGTTTTAAAGCACAGGAAGACTGGACAGCGGGCCGAAACTCTCTGACTTACATTGTGACAGCTGAAACGTTTTCATTCAGGTACATTTTTGTCTGAATATTTTGCTGGTGCATTGGTACAACAACATACATTTTAGAGACGGTGGCCTAGAGAAAGGAACATGCATAGAGCTACAAAAACAACACAATAGCATATATTACCAACCAAAGGCAAAATGGGTGGACAATGTCGTCGTCATTCTTCAGTACCAATACTTATAAGTTTTAAGGCCAAGCAAACCTAATTTAAGCTATTTGAAAAAATAAAAGAAGTCGAATGAGGAATAAGTAACTGTTTTAAAACTGTTTAAATATTGCTAATGTGAAAGAACGACGACGACATTTTCCGTGTTACCGCCTGTATGTCTGCTGTTACTTATTCGGGGTTGAATAAGGAATAAGTAACCAGTTACTTATTCCTTCTTCGACTTCTTTCATTTTTTCAAAAATGCTTAAATTAGGTTTGCTTGGCCTTAAAACTGTTAAACATTGATAATGTAAAAGAATGACGACGACAATGTCAGTGTTACCGCCGATATATCTTCTTTTACTTATTCGGGAAGAATAAATAACCAGTTACTTATTCATTATTCGAAATGTTCTTTGTAATGGCTTAAATTAGGTTTGATTGGCCTTAAAACTGTTAAATATTGGTAATGTGAAAGAATGACGACGACATTGTCCGTGTCACCGGCGGTATCACTTCTGTTAATTTTTCGGGTTTGAATAAGGAATAAGGAACCAGTTACTTATTCCTTATGCGAAAAAGGAATAAGGAATAAGTAACCAACTTTGTAGTCATCCTCAAAAGGCCGGTAGAAATTACGTTCAGCCGACCTTTCCCACTGATGCAAGGGGTATGGACTCGCCATCCAATCTTATACTAGTCCCCTGTTGTACGGGACATATACAAATACAAGATTTGAAACAACTGAAAACCCCAATCGCATATTTAAGGCATTTTGAATCAAATCGCAATCAAATCGAATACGGTTGAATTTAGATAATTTTGAGAAAAAACACTTCTCTTACTTCAGCATCGCTGTATATCAAGTAGCGTGCGCAGGGTACCAATAAGTTTACAGAGCGGATTTAAAAACGACTGGTACTTTTTTTACACGATCGATGAACAAGGTAGCCGGGTGCCTTATCGGTACTATTTTT
>JAFMSR010004053.1:0-10789 GCA_022818135.1 Saxidomus purpurata | reverse complement strand
AAAGTCAGTGGAATACCAGCGGTTTCCAGTGGTTTCCAGTGGAATTCCACTGGAACAGTAATTTCTTGGATTATTCCACTGGAATTCCAGTGGTATTACCACTGACATTCCACTCACAGTGGAGTCCACTGGAATTCCAGTGGAGTCCTCTGGAATTCCAGTGGTATTACCACTGACATTCCATTCACAGTGGAGTCCTCTGGAATGCCAGTGGACTTCACTGGAACCAAATTTTTATCAATACCACTGGCTTTCAACTGACCAGTGGCATTATTATGAAATTTTACTGTAATGTAAAACAATCAAAATGAGAATGTGCAGTTTGACCTAGATGACCCATATTAAAATCTGACCTAGATATCATCAAGATAATCATTCTGACAAAGTCTCATAATTCAATAAAAAAATGCAACCTCTATTGCATACACAAAATGTTTTTCTAGAATTTTCTGATTTGACCTAGTGACATATTTCTTAACCCCAATTGACCCTAGATTTTATCAAGGCAGTTAGTCTTGCCAAATTTCATGAACGTTCAGTCAAAATGCAGGTTCCATCGTAATGATTTTTCTATGATTTGACTGAGTGACCCATATCCAAACTGGACCGAGATTTTATCAAAACAATTATTCTGACCAAGTTTCATGAAAATCCAATTACAAATGCAGCCTCCATTGCATACACAAGGTTTTTCTATGACTTTATCTGGTGACCTAGTTTTTAACTGCAGATGTCCTATATTGGAACTCGACCTAGATTTTATCAACGCAGTCAATTTTACAAAATTTCATGAAAATCCAATGAAAATGCCACCTTTATTGATACACAAGGTTTATCTATTATTTGACCTGGTGACCTAGTTCTTGACCTCGGATTACCCATATTCAAACTTAACCTAGATTATATCTTGAAGACAATCATTCTGACCAAGTTTCATGAAAATCCAATGAAAAATGCTACCTCTATTTCATACACAAGGTTTTTCTATGATTTGACCTAGCGACCTAGTTATTAACCCCAGATAAACCATATTTGTACTCGACCTAAATTTTATCAAGACAGTCATTCTGAATAAGTTTCATGAACCTAGATTTCATCAAGACAGTCATTCTGAATAAGTTTCATGAAGATCCAGTGAAAAATGCTGCCTCTTTTGCATACACAAGGTTAAGTGTGGATGAATGACAGACAACAGACACCAGGCAATCACAATAGCTCACCTTAAGCACTTTGTGCTTAGGTGAGCTATCAAGTGAGGGTGGTTTAATTTAATTCTGATTAAGAAAATTATAACTTTATATGCTTTATTAGCAGTATCACAATATGTGTAGCTTAACTATACCAAATTAAAAGTGTATACATTCCTGAATGAACTGAGTTAATGATCTTCAATAAATAAATATCTAGTACTTTAGCAAAAATGCTCATTTTCTATACTAAATAAACAATAAACTGAAACCAGCATGTTACAAAGTCTGGGACACTTAATCCTTATCCAAGGCCTACACAGAAGTACCGTTTAACAAACATAACCTATGTAATACAGTTTGAAACATTTACCGAACAATCATGAATTTGTGTATCAGGTTTTTAACATGACTTTTCAGTAAATGTTTTCAACTGAAGATATTTGTTATTCACTACATGGTATGTCTACCAAGTTTTACTTAATTAAGTTTAGTTGCAGTGAAACATAAAAATTATGTCCGAGGTTTAGTTATTTTCATCAGTACACATTTCTTCATCATGTTTTCAGAAGGTACAAGTTTCATCACTTGCTCAGATTTGGTCTGCTTGAGCTTGATGTGTGTTCTTGTTGAGAATTTTTTTCAATATTTTGAAATATTCTGTCATATGAACATAGCACTGCTTTTCACACATGTATCTACAAATGTCATTGGAACATTATCAAACATGATGAACTGCACAGTAGCAATTTTTCCACTCTCAAGTAGCATGGTATACTAGTTTCTACTCTGAAATATTCCTGGGGGTAGAAGACCTCTTTTCCTCTCTGGTATTTTACTGCAGCTGCTTGCTCAGAAATCACTGGCTTTGCTGTTTGTCTCTTTTCCTCTGTGAGGTGTATCAACTGGTTTTTTAGGCATGGAAATGGTCTTACCACCAACTTTGCTGTCCCTGAAATCACATTTTTCTATCAACATGTGCATATAAAAGTTATTATATTGATATTTGAGAAAAAGCTTTGAAAAAGACCTGCTTGTACTAGTATATACACTGACTATTCTATTTACAGTTGCACTTCTAAAAAAAAAAAAAGTTATTCAGTGTCATGGTTTTTAAACGAAAATATTCATAACTTCAAATCATCCATGTATATAAATAGACTTTGACAATTAGTTTATACTAATTATTTTAGCTTGATTGTGAAGAAAGCTTATAGCTTATCAAGTCACTCTCGAGTCTGTTTCCTGGAAAAACAAGTACTGGCATCATATGAAGAGATACGGTCGTGACCTTGGTGGGGCTCGAACCCGCAACCTCTGGGATGAGCGGCAGACACCTAAACCTCTACACCACCACTCACTTTGACAATTGATATATCATACTTGTACATACTCTTACCTGGTAATCCTTGAAGACAGGCGATCAACCAGTACTTTCAGTGTATGTTTTTTTCCATGTATTTTACAAGTCTTGGCGGAGCTTTAGTTTATCCAACTGCTAAACTTGACTGCAATGAAGAAATCAACAGACTTACCCTTTGTTTGTTTTAATACAGCTAATGTACATCATGTTTTTGTGTGTGCTTCATGTCCAAAACCCCTGGCAAGAATTGAATGAAACTTCACAGGAGTCAGTTGTAGTGATTGGTATCAAACCTATGTGTGCATGCTCTCATCATGTTTTGTAAAGATTATTTTTCAGAGTTATGGACCTTTGTTCCTTTTCAATACAGTACATATAAACATTTTTTGTGCAGCTTCATCTTTGTTTTAAACCCCTCTTCAAGAATTGAATTTCACCAGAGTGATTGGTACCCAGACTAGTTGTATTACAATATAATCAAATGCTTTAATTCCCATTCAAATGCCTTAAATTAGTAATATCACAATCAGTTCTATTTTTTTCTTAATTTCACCAATGACACATATTTCTTTAGTCCTTGATTATGATAAATACTAGTGAATGTCCAAATGTTAATGCACTGAAAAATGAGACACAGATACTGAAATAGTTACCTGTCAGTCTGTCACTGTTGACATGCCCTGTACCATGATCGATGTTTTTCCGATACGAATTCTAGGACTCGAATCCAACATACCAAGTTGTGAAAAATGATGTCTAAGCAGGTGCACATTCATAGTCTGTTGGGTAACCACCTAAGAAAGCATAAAACAATTTACTGTTAGTATCATTTTTGTCTATTGTTATCATGTTATGACAACAATTTTTCATAAAACAACTTACCATGAATTCTGTACATTCTTACAAATTATTAGAATATATTTTTAGTGACAATGAATGAGGTCTATCAGATGATATCCACATTATCAATTATAACATAAAGTCAGGATCGGAAGGTCCTGGATCCCAACTAATGCTAAGTAAGGCAAGACACAGTTAATTAAAGAAAATTATTGTCCAATGTTCATTGTTGTATAATAATTATTAATCAAATACCGGTAATTGATTCGCCGAAAGAATCATGTATATTCAGCCAATAATCTTGTAAAAACTGTTTAAAAATAGCTAAAGGGACAAATAATGATAATATTTACTTAGTCGGCAATATACAAATCATAACAACCATTCTAAAGCTCACGCAAGCTTTTGAACTGAGCATGCAGGTGCATGTTGGTGAACTTTGCTTATGGTGGTTTTACTGTGGGAGAAACCAGAAATCCCAGAGAAAACCTACCTGTGTGATAATCCATGATACCATCTGGTGACCACCCTACCATCTCATATACTACCAGGACGGGATCGAACACAAATAGCATTGATGAGAAGCGAGTGCACAAAGCACCGCGCTAACTGGACAACCCTAAAAAAATAATCAGAGAATCATTCAAAGTTTCAAGTTAATCACTTATAATACCAGTACAGTTGTTCCATATTAGTTGTAGATAGAATTAACGATACTTTAAAACCATAACAGACATTAATAATGTGATATTCTAACATTGAAAATTGCCAGCAACTTCTGCATTAGTGACTAAAATGGTCCCTGGTTTAAATCCTGGCTGGTGCACTGGAAATTTCAGAAATGCTTCTCATTGTTTCAGACTTTCCCACCCAATTACAGATGAACTGGTAAGAAACCCAGATATCAGCATGTGAAAGGACCAAGGGGTCTATCCGTAAAATGAGCTAGGGTCTCAGTAGTCTAACTACTTTCGACTTCGAAGGCAAACCGAATTTATAGGCTGATATTTTATAGTTGTTCACCTTCTAGGGTGTGACAGTTATAAAATATCAGATCTATGAAAGGGGTCACACTGAAACGCCAAATTAATTAGGCTAGGGTCTCAGGTACCCTGATCCCCTTGTATCTGCATCTGTCTCTTCAACATGCACCTGTCAGGAGTCCTGGCAAATTCACCCAGAGAGAAGTCCCAATCAAAGAAAAAAAGGTTCATCAATATTAACCTCAAAATAAGTTACAATGATAAAATGATACAAGGGACTTAAAACAATCATTCAGACAAAAATACAACACTGCTGGTGTTATGCATAATAAAACATAAATTAAATAAACAACTTTTGGTTCGACCAAAATAGTAAACATGGAGGACATTTTCAACTTGACAGGAAGTGTCATAAATGCTTGAAATGCCAAAATTCAAGTATGCACAACAATTCTGTGAATGTAAACTGTGCCAAAAGCATCAGTGTTTATCAAAATTATAATGACAAATGGATTTTAACAATGGAATGACTTATTTACGCTAAAATTCAAGGTAAGCTATATCATGCAAGTAACAACTTTCGGACAGTAGATATTTCGGACAGTCAGTCATTTCAACATTTTCGATGTTGATTCTTTATTGATCGAGTCTCGAGGGCGATTTATAGCAGTTGTAAGAACTTTATTATGCACTCCAGATTATATTTATTAGTATAAATGTCATAATTATCCAGGTCCAAAACGTTTTTGGGACGAAACGTCTTGTGGGCAAAACGATATAAATTTACTTACACATATCGTGTATGCAACATAGATGATGCAAAACATTCCCCTTCGTGTTTAACTTGTATGAAGACAGCAATCACTGGCATTTTCTCGTCCTTTGCAATAAAACTTTCGTCATTGTTTCAATCACAATCTTTCAGCATGATTAAGAGGGGGCGCCATTTTACAACTACAGACACTTTTTGTGACGTAATCAAGAGGCGGGAGCTTTTAAGTGGGAGACATTGTTATTTTTACGTTTTATACATTATAACATGTTTCATCATTTTGCTTCTGTTTGCTGCGGTATTATTTAAATCACTTTTTGTGTTTGATAAAAATCACGAGAACTGATTATTTTGCGAGAATTAGGGGGAGAAGGGGCAAAAAAAAACGAATGGGGGAAAAGGGGCACAAAAAAACGAATTTCGATTGGTTAATAGAATTAAATTAGCCAATGAAATGTGTCCTTAGTAAAGATGACTCGCCGCGCTAATGGCTTTCCTGGTACGGGAACCATGGCAGACGAAAACAAACGATTTGTTGATCATCGGTACATACGGTCTGACACAGATTGTAGAGCCAAAGTTGGAATCGTTTTTCGGCTCCTAGACTACTCAAGCGGGCGGGCAGGGCTGTTCAGAAATTTTGAAGCTTGGAGGTATTCTCAAAAATATGTTTGAATGCTCGTGTTCTGAATCTTTAAAATTGCAAATTATTTCTCTTAAATTATACACATTCTAAACAGTCTACAGCCACAGATCTGACTTCAATAAATTTTCAAAAGTTATATACTTAGTTATATAACTGAAAAATACTTTGCCCGGAGAGGGATTTGAACTTGTGCCCTCCAGTCACGTCAACGTCACCATAAAAGCTAGCTGGCAAGCAAGAACTATGTAGATATGTGCAGTTTGTTTCCTCTACAACACAAGTTCCGAATATTGTATATTTAAAATATCATTTCCTTCAATCATATTATAATCATTTTGTACGTTGTAGAACATCGCTTGCATGTTTCAGACAAAGAGTATCCTCGATTGCGGATGATTCGCGACCCTAAGGTTTTCGCTCATGAAAAACAATAAAAAAACTGACCGGCAATAAAACCTGGAATTTACCTATAACAACAAATTGATTTTACACTAATTTCCAGAAAATTTTATTCAATAAAGGTCTTTACAAGGGGAAAAGGTCACCAAGGGCACACAATTTTTTACATCCCAGGGGGGGGCCCTCTTGGTAGATATTTCACTACCATTCAATTCGCGGATACACTACCCATAATTCTTTGCATAACTTTACAATTAGGCCACAGCTAAAGCCAATTAATAGGTTCTGGTGCACAGCAAAAGTTATTTAACCATTTTATCAAAAAAAACAAAACAATTCCAACAGTTTAATAAGAGAACACATGTACAGTTTGGTTTCATTAGATTTTAAATTGTTCTTCCTTGCAGCGTGGACAGAAGAACTTAGATCCCCTTTTCTGACCACTCTAACTTCTGTACAAAAACATAAGTGAGACCAGTACAGACAGGGCCTGACATTAATAACACTAATCACACGGAGCCTACCTGATGAAAATGAGAAATGTTGCCCCTCAGTGACCTTCTGATTGGCTGGGGGGTGGTCTTAAAATAGAAAAAAAGTTTCAGCTCATTAAAAATAGGGGACTGAAAACTGAACAATAAAAATATGTTTGGCCTGATTCATAACAGGCGGCGCTGATTTCTAATATGGCGGGCCACAGCAAATGCAGACGAAAGAAAATATTTCAGGATTGTGATTTTTTAAAAAAATATGAAAAATAAGGATTGATTTTAAATGTTTTTTTTTTTTTGGATTAAGGAAATAAGGTATGATGTTATTTTAGGATTCGTAAGGAAATAAGGTATTGTTTTATTTGTTTTTCTTTTTGATGTTTAAAACGCATGATGATTTTGTCAATGTTTTGGACGTCACGGTAGAGTAACTTGTTGTTAAATGATTCCAACAGTTGCGCATGCTGAGAGGCAGATCTCGTTGGAGATCTCGTGAAAACAAAATTGTCCGCGAATCATTGATAGCCGCGAATTGAGGGGAGTTTACGATAATTAGTCGAGGGGTTGGACAGTTACATCAGTTCAGTTACAGTACAGTTTAAGATGAGACGGATACGTTTTTAGAAGAGAACGGTACTAAAATTTTGCATATCCGGGAACTGATAAATTATTTACATTCGGGAAAGATGATTCCTCGGCTTTCATCACAGGTCTCTATGCATCTTTAACTTTAAATAACCAAGAATGGATGACTATGTAACGTCAGGATTTATTTAAATGACCTGTTATATATATTTATTCTTAAACTTCAGCTGTTCAAGGAGAGGGAGGATGCATGTAAATTTGGTTCTGCAGATTGTATAAAGTCACAAGGGACAGTTAATGCTCCAGGTATTTTCATAACTTTAATGAAATTGAGTTACTGATTATAACTGTTGTGAAAAGATATGTATTTTAAATGCAGCTTACTTAGCAGTTAGTTTTTTACAGTGTCCGACAATTTATTGAACAAAAATCTTGCAATAACTGGTATTTGTCATTAAAAAGTTGAACTATCTCACTCTACAATTTAAACATTTGCATGAAGATGGTAGCAAACATTGTTTAACATTTTTGTCGAGCCGCTTACGAAAGCTTGATAAAGTTCTCCAAATGACGGTTTGGTGTATGTGCGTGCGTCCGTCCTTCCATCCGAGTTTAGTTCGTCTGGGCTGTAGCTTATCCATGGATCAAGGGATTCTTAAATAACTTGGCACAAATGTCCACCATCATGAGACAGAGTGTCATGCGCAATAACCAGGTCCCTAGGTCTAAGGTCAAGGTCACACTTAGAGGTTAAAGGTCAAATTAAGGAATATCTTTGTCCGGAGCATTTCTTCTTCATGCGTGGAGGGATTTTGATGTAACTTGGCACAAATGTTCACCACCATAAGCTACCCTTGTTTTTAGAATTACTTCTCTTTGTAGTTTCTATAAACAGCATGTATTTTGACCTAGATCTCTTTTTGGTAAGGAGTTAAGTCAATTTGACAGCTGGCAGGCTCTACATGTTGTAAATTGGCAATTAGTTAACATTGTTTAACATTTTTGTTGTCTCTTTCTTAAGGAAATGACAGTGTCCAGTACCTGAACTGAAGAGACAGAAAAGAGCCATCAAGGTACGTCTTCTGTAATTTTCTGTACAGTAAAGCTCTTGTTAGGGTGAAACTTTGTACAATCATGCTGTCATTTGAGAACGGAGTCAAGAGTTAGGGTAACAATAATTTTAAGATTTAACAGGATTTCAATTTTAAGCACATTGCTGACCGGTAACTTTAATTACTCTATTACATTGTTTGAAATCTAAGCAAGGTATCACATAGTTGTGACTCAAGATAAAGTGCTAGGAAAAGCAGCATATTTAGCCTTAGCATTTCAAAAATATAACATCAATAACTTTCCTGCACTGTTTTATGGTGCTGACAGGAGGTACTAGATTTTTCCTCACAATGCAACCTCTTCATTTAATTTGTCTGTATAAACATATTTTATTGATTTTTAGAAGAGAGAATTTAAGAAACTAGAAGATGAGGTGATGTCCATAGAAAACTGCAGGAAAGAGAAGATAAACTTAAAGATAGGCAGTCTTCCAGTCAGTCAATCTGACATAAGTATACCAAACGGGTGCACCAGCAAACGAATGGACATAAAAGAGTGAACTAAAGCAACAATTTCCTCCAGCCACAGTTGTTGCTTCATCACTGTCAGCTTTAACTGAGGGAACTCTTCAACAGAGTTAGGGAACAGAACATATTCAAAAAGTCTGTGTTTCCAAGTGTTAGTGAAAATGAACTGATTAACTCCACTCGGACTGACAAGAGAACCATCAAATGCATGAATAATCTAAAGCCACAACTTAATGCTACAAAATTTGCTTTGCTCGAGAGAGAGTGGTGTTGGAAGTAACATCCATGGAAAAACATTGTTCAGCAAGAAGTCATTAAAAAGTGATGATTTCAAGCTTTTTTTATTGGAACTGTGTTGGCTTTAAATTTTACAGATAAAATTGTTTGACATGTTTAATATAGTCTGATTTTCTCAAGTCTTGAAGAATTTAATGTGGGATTCCCCAGGTAGCTTTGCTCAGCACTCGTATATCATTAAGATGCGTTAAGACCTATTCAAGTATTTTCTGGGTGGCACTTAATTCTCCTTAGAAATTTCATTATTTTGTGACTTGCATGATTTTCTAGGTAAATTATGGCATTTTATATTTGTAATACAGTTATTCATATTACTATCTTATTGTTTTACTCTGTAAATTATGTAAAGAGGGCTTTTTCAATTTTTATGTCCCGGAAGGATGACATATTAAAATGCATCGTCCGTCCGAGCATACTAATAGGCATATAAATGATATAGTATAGTATTTTTTTTTTTTTTTTATTTATTTTTTATTTTTTTATTTTAAAAATAAATAAATATAAAAAATTTTATAAAAAATAAAAAAAAAAATTAAAAAAATTTAAAATTAATATTATTTTTTTTTTTTATTATAAAATTATATAATATTAAAATTTTATTTTTTATTTTTTTATTTTTTTTAATTTTTTATATTTAAATTAAAAAAAAAAAAAAAAAAATAAAAAAAAAAAAAAAAATATATTATTTTTTAATTTTTTTTTTTTTTTTTTTTTTTTTTATTTTTTTATTTTTTTTTTTTATTATTATAATTAATTAAATTAATTAATTTTTTTTTTATTTTTTTTATAAAATTTAATTTTAAAAATTTTTTAGGGGAGGATTTTTTATTTAATAAAAATTTTTTTTATTTTTTTGGAAAGGTTATTTTAAAAGGGAAAAAAAAAAAAAAAAAAAAATTATCTTTTAAAACACACTCACAGTAACAACAATAACGATATTCAGACGGGATTTTTTTTTTTTTTTTTTTTTTTTTTTTTTTTTTTTTTTTTTTAAAAATTAAAATTTTTTCATTTATTTTTAATTTTAATTTATATTGGGTACTATATCCTTCATTCCGTATAGGTACCCAACAAAAAAAGGGTACTTGTTGGGTAGGTCTAATGCTTAGGGTTAGTGCGCTGTTATGGGAGAGTACCCAGAAATACCCATTTGTAAAGTTGTCCACCCTTGATTTTTTTTGTGTCCGGGCTGTAACTTTGTCATGCATTAAAACCTTTTGATATAACTTTGCACAAATGTTCAGCACATCAAGACTTTGTGCCGCGTGCAAGACCCATGTCCCTACCTCAAAGGTCAAGGTCACACTTAAGAGTTGGAAGGTAATGCAATCCTCTATATATGCACACATTTGTTCCGGGCTGTTACTTTATCATTCATTGAAGGATTTTAATATAACTTGGCACAAATGTTCTGCACATCAAGCAGACGTGTCACTTGCAAGAGCCACTTTCCTTCCTCAAAGGTCAAGGTCGCACAGAGTTTATAGGTAATGGAATCGTGTATATATGCGTACATTTGTGTCCGGGCTGTAACTTTGTCATACATTGATTAATTTTAAAATAACGACACAATTGTTCAGCACATGAAGACAATGTGTAGTGCGCAAAAACAACGTCCCTACCTCAAAGGTCAAGGTTGAGGGACA
>JAFMSR010004052.1:0-10805 GCA_022818135.1 Saxidomus purpurata | reverse complement strand
CGTATCTCAACCTGAGGGTGAGATTTCCTTATCCACAACTCAATGGACATGGTAAATATTTTCTCACCGTTTGAATCACATTTTCACACAAGTAAGAAGAAATAAATATACAGGAGGGAGATGAAAAAATGAAAATCAACTTTTTCTCGAATTTTACTTCAAAACTGTTATGGATGGATAGAAAATGATCTAACTAAGAAAATGAATACCCATAACCCTATGTTTATTTCAAAAATAAAAATTTTACAATCATTTTTCGATATCAGCATGAGTCCAAATACAAAATGGCGTCGTTTAAAAATCTAACGGAAGTGACTTCTCCGTATTGGCCCTCTCTTTTAAACCAATCAGAATGCTTGAATTCCATATTGGCCCTGCTTTTCTCGTATTGGCCCTGCTTTTCTCATATTGGCTCAGTTATGCTTTGTATTAGCTCTACCTGTTTCATATCATGTGTGCAATTGATCTAATACAGAGTGTAATATTGTAAAGTTGAATAATAATGACTGGAATGCAATGCTGAAAGTTTTAGGTTATAATACTTCCAAAGATTTCATAATTTGTGTTTTGGGGTTATTTAGTTTGGTATCAGTTATAGGGTATGTCCCTTTAACAATTTTAGTTTAAAACCTTAGTTTTTAATGAAGAACGATATAGTCATAGTATATTTCAGGGATTTCATCCAGAACAGATGGTCGATGACCAAATAGGGCAACAGTTGCCCCTGTTCGATGTAATGACATTGTTCATCAAAGCATTGAAAGATCACTGCTTGAAGAAGTTGAAGACAAACGGTGTTCCTGTTGAGCTTAGTAAAACACTGTTTGTTGTGACCGTTCCTGCAATATGGTCAGATGAAGCGAAAAAGTTTATGAGAGATGCAGCTGTAGAGGTAATAATAATAAAAAAATTATCATAAACATTATAACATTTTAATTAAAAGTATCGATAATTCTTAAGAATAACTGACGTATACCTTGTACAAAAACTCTTTGATTATGAATCAATATATGAACTATTCACTGTAACTGTGACGATTGAATATAATGTGATATTCACCAGTAGCTGGTCATATTTACCGAGGCGATAGGCGATGGTGAATAAATGTTATTGGCTGTGGAAATATCAGCTGCGGCCATATTCAATGTCTGCATGAGTTCCTAAATGACAAATAAAATTGTACAACTTATTTATGCCAAAAGGACAAAAGTTTTTGATATTTGATTGATACATGCGGTTAGAATTGCATTGACATATTTTGGCTGATGTCATTTAAGGTGTACATCGTCGCCTAGCGTTTTTGCAAACTGATAATAAATGTTAGTAATCAATGCAGGACCTTAAGAGATTAAAGTATATTACAATGCCTGTTTTAAACATCCGAAATAATATTTGCTGGGCTTATGTATTCTCGAAAGCGATCTTATTCTTGATTAGACTACTCGAGTATGCGTACAAGAAAGTCGATTTTATTTTTATAGATCATATAAAATACTAACTTATTTCAATTTAAATATATCATTATGTTGTTTACTTAAGCCAGGGATTGGTAACGAAATGTTTTGTTGGCTCTTGAACCAGAACCCGCCATATGCTGTGTTGCATTTCTGAAGGACAAAGAAAGGATAACTGAACGTTTTAGGCCTGAAAGGCCAAAAAGTTCCTTTAGTTGAATTTGGCGGCTTAATTACTGTACTCTAAGTAAATCTCATGTCGTTTTAGTAATTAGACACACATATTGGCATTTATTCATTACCAAGTAAACTTTTTTTGACATTAAGATTTATTATGTAGTGTTAACATTACAAACAAATTTTCCCTCATCTTAGTCCTCTTGTTATGCAACTTTGACATAAAAACCATATAGTCATAAGTCGCCAAAGCGCTCAATTGACAGTATGAAATTACTAAAAGCAAGGTGATCGGATAATTGGCTCAATTTGCGTACCAATGTGTACATAGTTAATATCAATGATTTAACATGCAATTAGTTGTGTATTAAAATAGAAATATCTCCCCAATATTATTGCAGGTGGGACCGCAGACTTATCAGCAGTCGAAGTGGAAGAAACCGGACTTCTTCGTGAAATTTGTCCGCCACTTGGTGATCCCGTCGGAGGCCAGAAAATCAATGAGGCGTTTCTGCAGGTCTGCCATGATAACTTTGAGGGAAAAGGGTGGAAAGAGACATTTAGTAAAGCGACTCCAGTCGAGATGTTGAGAATGGAAGCAGATTTTGAAAAAAAGAAGGTGACAATAGGTACGGATGACCCAGAGGGAGAACTTATTGAAATCGAGGTTCCTGCACAGGTACGTGACAAACTAGAAGACAAGTCAATCAGATTGAAGGAAAATAACTACTTGAAGTTTGAAAACCGAGAATTAATGTTTAATTCAACTCTAATTCGGGACAACTTGTTTAAAGAAACATGTGGTGTGATATATAAAACAATAGGAAAAGTTTTAAACAGAGAGGAGGCAAATGGTTTGAAAACGGTAGTTCTTGTCGGTGGATTTGCGGAGTCACCCATCGTCATTGAAAATCTTCGTAATATGATAGGAAAAGATTTTCCGGACATCAAAATTGTTGTCCCGTCTTCTCCTTTCAAGGCCGTTCAAAAGGAGCTGTACTTTTTGGACACGACCCTATGATATTCAGAAGCAGAATTAGTAGAAAAACCTTTGGAATAGAAACAAATTCAAAATTTGACGCAAAGATTCATGAAGAGGAAAAAAAATGGAAAAACGAGGAGACAGGGGATTTCTGGTGTAAAGACATATTCGATGTGCATGTGCGCATAGGTCAGTCAGTTGTTTTACAAAACAGACAGCCGATGAAGAGATATGTTCCAATATTCAAAAATCAAAAACAGCTCGGTCTTCGAATCTACTCGTCTACATCATTAAACCCGAAGTACGTAACAGACAACGGCTGTAAACAGATTGGTAATATAACAGTAGAAATACCGAACACATCAGCGGGAACTGACCGAAAAGTTGAGGTTACGATGATTTATGGTGGAACGGAGCTGTCTGTCGTCGCCACGGACAAAGCGTCAGGGAAAGAGTATAACGCTGACATCAGTTTTGGCAGACTGTAAACAATGGTTTGTTAGTTATTATTTGCATTCAATTAAACGTTTGTTCAATATCTTAAGTATGAAAAATACATATTCTGCATATGTTTTTTTTGGTACAGACGTAAATAAAGTGGTGTACAATGATGGAAATTTAAACTTTTAATTATAACTTTTCATAATTTTGAAGGAATAACTTTGTTTGTTGTATTTTCAATTTGCTTTTAAAAACAAACAAGTGTGATATATTCACTTAAAGAAGAAATATATTTTCTTGTGCAGATATATTGAACATGTTGCCACTTGCCTTTTGTTCCTTTTCTTATGTTTGCAGGTATATCCGTATTAACTTCATTGCTCTACTAACAGTGGTTTGTTTGTGAATTTCAGGTGGCTTTGCCGAAGAATACAGATGAAGATACCGGTGTTCGCGTCCGTACCGCGCCGTTTTTTTCCAGTCCTGTCCGGTATGTGTAGTTTTCTTTAATTAGTTAGTTTTCTTTTGTTTTTCATTTAACATGATGTGCTGCCGTTCCGTGAGTCTTACCGTAGCGCTGCAGTCTGAGCACCATACCTTGGCCTTGGCAGCTTGAACCGCCCTCGCTTTGCCTGCCCGCTTTTGTCCGGTCCGGTCCGATAACCGCATCAGCAGCGAAAAGTGGCAAGCTCCGTCCGTGTGTTTGGGCAGAGAGCAGAGGAGGGTGTGTTAGTGGTTGGCCACTTGCCTTTTGTTCCTTTTCTTATGTTTGCAGGTATATCCGTATTAACTTCATTGCTCTACTAACAGTGGTTTGTTTGTGAATTTCAGGTGGCTTTGCCGAAGAATACAGATGAAGATACCGGCGTTCGCGTCCGTACCGCGCCGTTTTTTTCCAGTCCTGTCCGGTATGTGTAGTTTTCTTTTAATTAGTTAGTTTTCTTTTGTTTTTCATTTAACATGATGTGCTGCCGTTCCGTGAGTCTTACCGTAGCGCTGCAGTCTGAGCACCATACCTTGGCCTTGGCAGCTTGAACCGCCCTCGCTTTGCCTGCCCGCTTTTGTCCGGTCCGGTCCGATAACCGCATCAGCAGCGAAAAGCGGCAAGCTCCGTCCGTGTGTTTGGGCAGAGAGCAGAGGAGGGTGTGTTAGTGGTTGGCCACTTGCCTTTTGTTCCTTTTCTTATGTTTGCAGGTATATCCGTATTAACTTCATTGCTCTACTAACAGTGGTTTGTTTGTGAATTTCAGGTGGCTTTGCCGAAGAATACAGATGAAGATACCGGTGTTCGCGTCCGTACTGCGCCGTTTTTTTCCCGTCCTGTCCGGTATGTGTAGTTTTCTTTTAATTAGTTAGTTTTCTTTTGTTTTTCATTTAACATGATGTGCTGCCGTTCCGTGAGTCTTACCGTAGCGCTGCAGTCTGAGCACCATACCTTGGCCTTGGCAGCTTGAACCGCCCTCGCTTTGCCCGCCCGCTTTTGTCCGGTCCGGTCCGATAACCGCATCAGCAGCGAAAAGTGGCAAGCTCCGTCCGTGTGTTTGGGCAGAGAGCAGAGGAGGGTGTGTTAGTGGTTGGCCACTTGCCTTTTGTTCCTTTTCTTATGTTTGCAGGTATATCCGTATTAACTTCATTGCTCTACTAACAGTGGTTTGTTTGTGAATTTCAGGTGGCTTTGCCGAAGAATACAGATGAAGATACTGGTGTTCGCGTCCGTACCGCGCCGTTTTTTTCCCGTCCTGTCCGGTATGTGTAGTTTTCTTTAATTAGTTAGTTTTCTTTTGTTTTTCATTTAACATGATGTGCTGCCGTTCCGTGAGTCTTACCGTAGCGCTGCAGTCTGAGCACCATACCTTGGCCTTGGCAGCTTGAACCGCCCTTGCTTTGCCTGCCCGCTTTTGTCCGGTCCGGTCCGGTCCGATAACCGCATCAGCAGCGAAAAGTGGCAAGCTCCGTCCGTGTGTTTGGGCAGAGAGCAGAGGAGGGTGTGTTAGTGGCTGGCCACTTGCCTTTTGTTCCTTTTCTTATGTTTGCAGGTATATCCGTATTAACTTCATTGCTCTACTAACAGTGGTTTGTTTGTGAATTTCAGGTGGCTTTGCCGAAGAATACAGATGAAGATACCGGTGTTCGCGTCCGTACCGCGCCGTTTTTTTCCAGTCCTGTCCGGTATGTGTAGTTTTCTTTAATTAGTTAGTTTTCTTTTGTTTTTCATTTAACATGATGTGCTGCCGTTCCGTGAGTCTTACCGTAGCGCTGCAGTCTGAGCACCATACCTTGGCCTTGGCAGCTTGAACCGCCCTCGCTTTGCCTGCCCGCTTTTGTCCGGTCCGGTCCGATAACCGCATCAGCAGCGAAAAGTGGCAAGCTCCGTCCGTGTGTTTGGGCAGAGAGCAGAGGAGGGTGTGTTAGTGGTTGGCCACTTGCCTTTTGTTCCTTTTCTTATGTTTGCAGGTATATCCGTATTAACTTCATTGCTCTACTAACAGTGGTTTGTTTGTGAATTTCAGGTGGCTTTGCCGAAGAATACAGATGAAGATACCGGTGTTCGCGTCCGTACCGCGCCGTTTTTTTCCCGTCCTGTCCGGTATGTGTAGTTTTCTTTAATTAGTTAGTTTTCTTTTGTTTTTCATTTAACATGATGTGCTGCCGTTCCGTGAGTCTTACCGTAGCGCTGCAGTCTGAGCACCATACCTTGGCCTTGGCAGCTTGAACCGCCTTCGCTTTGCCTGCCCGCTTTTGTCCGTCCGGTCCGGTCCGATAACCGCATCAGCAGCGAAAAGTGGCAAGCTCCGTCCGTGTGTTTGGGCAGAGAGCAGAGGAGGGTGTGTTAGTGGTTGGCCACTTGCCTTTTGTTCCTTTTCTTATGTTTGCAGGTATATCCGTATTAACTTCATTGCTCTACTAACAGTGGTTTGTTTGTGAATTTCAGGTGGCTTTGCCGAAGAATACAGATGAAGATACCGGTGTTCGCGTCCGTACCGCGCCGTTTTTTTCCCGTCCTGTCCGGTATGTGTAGTTTTCTTTAATTAGTTAGTTTTCTTTTGTTTTTCATTTAACATGATGTGCTGCCGTTCCGTGAGTCTTACCGTAGCGCTGCAGTCTGAGCACCATACCTTGGCCTTGGCAGCTTGAACCGCCTCGCTTTGCCTGCCCGCTTTTGTCCGGTCCGGTCCGATAACCGCATCAGCAGCGAAAAGTGGCAAGCTCCGTCCGGGTGTTTGGGCAGAGAGCAGAGGAGGGTGTGTTAGTGGTTGGCCACTTGCCTTTTGTTCCTTTTCTTATGTTTGCAGGTATATCCGTATTAACTTCATTGCTCTACTAACAGTGGTTTGTTTGTGAATTTCAGGTGGCTTTGCCGAAGAATACAGATGAAGATACCGGTGTTCGCGTCCGTACTGCGCCGTTTTTTTCCCGTCCTGTCCGGTATGTGTAGTTTTCTTAATTAGTTAGTTTTCTTGTTTTTCATTTAACATGATGTGCTGCCGTTCCGTGAGTCTTACCGTAGCGCTGCAGTCTGAGCACCATACCTTGGCCTTGGCAGCTTGAACTGCCCTCGCTTTGCCTGCCCGCTTTTGTCCGGTCCGGTCCGATAACCGCATCAGCAGCGAAAAGTGGCAAGCTCCGTCCGGGTGTTTGGGCAGAGAGCAGAGGAGGGTGTGTTAGTGGCTGGCCACTTGCCTTTTGTTCCTTTTCTTATGTTTGCAGGTATATCCGTATTAACTTCATTGCTCTACTAACAGTGGTTTGTTTGTGAATTTCAGGTGGCTTTGCCGAAGAATACAGATGAAGATACCGGTGTTCGCGTCCGTACCGCGCCGTTTTTTTCATGTCCTGTCCGGTATGTGTAGTTTTCTTTAATTAGTTAGTTTTCTTTTGTTTTTCATTTAACATGATGTGCTGCCGTTCCGTGAGTCTTACCGTAGCGCTGCAGTCTGAGCACCATACCTTGGCCTTGGCAGCTTGAACCGCCCTCGCTTTGCCTGCCTGCTTTTGTCCGGTCCGGTCCGATAACCGCATCAGCAGCGAAAAGTGGCAAGCTCCGTCCGTGTGTTTGGGCAGAGAGCAGAGGAGGGTGTGTTAGTGGTTGGCCACTTGCCTTTTGTTCCTTTTCTTATGTTTGCAGGTATATCCGTATTAACTTCATTGCTCTACTAACAGTGGTTTGTTTGTGAATTTCAGGTGGCTTTGCCGAAGAATACAGATGAAGATACCGGGGTTCGCGTCCGTACCGCGCCGTTTTTTTCCAGTCCTGTCCGGTATGTGTAGTTTTCTTTAATTAGTTAGTTTTCTTTTGTTTTTCATTTAACATGATGTGCTGCCGTTCCGTGAGTCTTACCGTAGCGCTGCAGTCTGAGCACCATACCTTGGCCTTGGCAGCTTGAACCGCCCTCGCTTTGCCTGCCCGCTTTTGTCCGGTCCGGTCCGATAACCGCATCAGCAGCGAAAAGCGGCAAGCTCCGTCCGTGTGTTTGGGCAGAGAGCAGAGGAGGGTGTGTTAGTGGCTGGCCACTTGCCTTTTGTTCCTTTTCTTATGTTTGCAGGTATATCCGTATTAACTTCATTGCTCTACTAACAGTGGTTTGTTTGTGAATTTCAGGTGGCTTTGCCGAAGAATACAGATGAAGATACCGGTGTTCGCGTCCGTACCGCGCCGTTTTTTTCCTGTCCTGTCCGGTATGTGTAGTTTTCTTTAATTAGTTAGTTTTCTTTTGTTTTTCATTTAACATGATGTGCTGCCGTTCCGTGAGTCTTACCGTAGCGCTGCAGTCTGAGCACCATACCTTGGCCTTGGCAGCTTGAACCGCCCTCGCTTTGCCTGCCCGCTTTTGTCCGGTCCGGTCCGGCCATAACCGCATCAGCAGCGAAAAGTGGCAAGCTCCGTCCGTGTGTTTGGGCAGAGAGCAGAGGAGGGTGTGTTAGTGGTTGGCCACTTGCCTTTTTGTTCCTTTTCTTATGTTTGCAGGTATATCCGTATTAACTTCATTGCTCTACTAACAGTGGTTTGTTTGTGAATTTCAGGTGGCTTTGCCGAAGAATACAGATGAAGATACCGGTGTTCGCGTCCGTACCGCGCCGTTTTTTTCCAGTCCTGTCCGGTATGTGTAGTTTTCTTTAATTAGTTAGTTTTCTTTTGTTTTTCATTTAACATGATGTGCTGCCGTTCCGTGAGTCTTACCGTAGCGCTGCAGTCTGAGCACCATACCTTGGCCTTGGCAGCTTGAACCGCCCTCGCTTTGCCTGCCCGCTTTTGTCCGGTCCGGTCCGATAACCGCATCAGCAGCGAAAAGTGGCAAGCTCCGTCCGTGTGTTTGGGCAGAGAGCAGAGGAGGGTGTGTTAGTGGTTGGCCACTTGCCTTTTGTTCCTTTTCTTATGTTTGCAGGTATATCCGTATTAACTTCATTGCTCTACTAACAGTGGTTTGTTTGTGAATTTCAGGTGGCTTTGCCGAAGAATACAGATGAAGATACCGGTGTTCGCGTCCGTACCGCGCCGTTTTTTTCCAGTCCTGTCCGGTATGTGTAGTTTTCTTTAATTAGTTAGTTTTCTTTTGTTTTTCATTTAACATGATGTGCTGCCGTTCCGTGAGTCTTACCGTAGCGCTGCAGTCTGAGCACCATACCTTGGCCTTGGCAGCTTGAACCGCCCTTGCTTTGCCTGCCCGCTTGTCGTCCGGTCCGGTCCGATAACCGCATCAGCAGCGAAAAGTGGCAAGCTCCGTCCGTGTGTTTGGGCAGAGAGCAGAGGAGGGTGTGTTAGTGGTTGGCCACTTGCCTTTTGTTCCTTTTCTTATGTTTGCAGGTATATCCGTATTAACTTCATTGCTCTACTAACAGTGGTTTGTTTGTGAATTTCAGGTGGCTTTGCCGAAGAATACAGATGAAGATACCGGTGTTCGCGTCCGTACCGCGCCGTTTTTTTCCAGTCCTGTCCGGTATGTGTAGTTTTCTTTAATTAGTTAGTTTTCTTTTGTTTTTCATTTAACATGATGTGCTGCCGTTCCGTGAGTCTTACCGTAGCGCTGCAGTCTGAGCACCATACCTTGGCCTTGGCAGCTTGAACCGCCCTCGCTTTGCCTGCCCGCTTTTGTCCGGTCCGGTCCGATAACCGCATCAGCAGCGAAAAGCGGCAAGCTCCGTCCGTGTGTTTGGGCAGAGAGCAGAGGAGGGTGTGTTAGTGGTTGGCCACTTGCCTTTTGTTCCTTTTCTTATGTTTGCAGGTATATCCGTATTAACTTCATTGCTCTACTAACAGTGGTTTGTTTGTGAATTTCAGGTGGCTTTGCCGAAGAATACAGATGAAGATACCGGTGTTCGCGTCCGTACCGCGCCGTTTTTTTCCAGTCCTGTCCGGTATGTGTAGTTTTCTTTAATTAGTTAGTTTTCTTTTGTTTTTCATTTAACATGATGTGCTGCCGTTCCGTGAGTCTTACCGTAGCGCTGCAGTCTGAGCACCATACCTTGGCCTTGGCAGCTTGAACCGCCCTCGCTTTGCCTGCCCGCTTTTGTCCGGTCCGGTCCGATAACCGCATCAGCAGCGAAAAGTGGCAAGCTCCGTCCGTGTGTTTGGGCAGAGAGCAGAGGAGGGTGTGTTAGTGGTTGGCCACTTGCCTTTTGTTCCTTTTCTTATGTTTGCAGGTATATCCGTATTAACTTCATTGCTCTACTAACAGTGGTTTGTTTGTGAATTTCAGGTGGCTTTGCCGAAGAATACAGATGAAGATACCGGTGTTCGCGTCCGTACCGCGCCGTTTTTTTCCCAGTCCTGTCCGGTATGTGTAGTTTTCTTTAATTAGTTAGTTTTCTTTTGTTTTTCATTTAACATGATGTGCTGCCGTTCCGTGAGTCTTACCGTAGCGCTGCAGTCTGAGCACCATACCTTGGCCTTGGCAGCTTGAACCGCCCTCGCTTTGCCTGCCCGCTTTTGTCCGGTCCGGTCCGATAACCGCATCAGCAGCGAAAAGTGGCAAGCTCCGTCCGTGTGTTTGGGCAGAGAGCAGAGGAGGGTGTGTTAGTGGTTGGCCACTTGCCTTTTGTTCCTTTTCTTATGTTTGCAGGTATATCCGTATTAACTTCATTGCTCTACTAACAGTGGTTTGTTTGTGAATTTCCGGTGGCTTTGCCGAAGAATACAGATGAAGATACCGGTGTTCGCGTCCGTACCGCGCCGTTTTTTCCAGTCCTGTCCGGTATGTGTAGTTTTCTTTAATTAGTTAGTTTTCTTTTTTGTTTTTCATTTAACATGATGTGCTGCCGTTCCGTGAGTCTTACCGTAGCGCTGCAGTCTGAGCACCATACCTTGGCCTTGGCAGCTTGAACCGCCCTCGCTTTGCCTGCCCGCTTTTGTCCGGTCCGGTCCGATAACCGCATCAGCAGCGAAAAGTGGCAAGCTCCGTCCGTGTGTTTGGGCAGAGAGCAGAGGAGGGTGTGTTAGTGGTTGGCCACTTGCCTTTTTGTTCCTTTTCTTATGTTTGCAGGTATATCCGTATTAACTTCATTGCTCTACTAACAGTGGTTTGTTTGTGAATTTCAGGTGGCTTTGCCGAAGAATACAGATGAAGATACCGGTGTTCGCGTCCGTACTGCGCCGTTTTTTTCCCGTCCTGTCCGGTATGTGTAGTTTTCTTTAATTAGTTAGTTTTCTTTTGTTTTTCATTTAACATGATGTGCTGCCGTTCCGTGAGTCTTACCGTAGCGCTGCAGTCTGAGCACCATACCTTGGCCTTGGCAGCTTGAACTGCCCTCGCTTT
>JAFMSR010004051.1:0-10816 GCA_022818135.1 Saxidomus purpurata | reverse complement strand
AAGTTGAAAGTTCACAATTCTTCTTGTAATACAGTTTGAGTTAAGTAAATATCTTAAACGGTTTTTGAGAAATGACTATTTATGTACCCCTATCCTCATTTTGGCATATGACAAAATTTGTCAGTTTAGTCACAAAATGTGAGGTCAAAATATCTTTTCTCAAAAATGTTCATTACTTTTACACTACAATTTTCCTATTGTGCCTAAGATTACTACTACATAATTGTTCTTTCCAGTTAACTCATCATTTTTGAAATATAACAAATGTAACTTTCGGGAAGTGCAATAATCAAAAACCTCACCAGTGACATCCCTTAATCAGAGAGAAACCCATATGCCAGGAAGCAATTGAAAAAAGAACTAAATTTGGAGATCAGATCTGTGTAGGAGTACAGGAAGATCTGTAAGTAATTGTTTTGCACAATGATAAAGGACACATATTTTCCTCGTTAAAACTATGTCTACATTATATTTCTAAGGTGCAGTTTTGTACAGTATAACTGAGCATTCTTTTAATGTTCGGTCAGTTGAGGTACCTGAACTTGATGTAAATATGGAAATTTCATCATTCATATATAATAATTTATTTACATGTAATACAACTAAATGTACATGATGTAGGAATTACATGTGTAATGTTGTCCAGAAGGTAATTAATACTACAATATTTTTTTCTAGAGTTCCCATGATCAACATTTGGCCTTAAAATGGAAAGAGATATCATCAGCGGAAAGGTAGTATGACTATTTCAAGAGGTCTCTATTTACTAAATGCTCAGAAAACAAAATGTGGAAAACTAGTTAAATTTTAGACTGTATATTTATTAAATTATAATCGTTTACAGTATATGTATACATACAGAACTAAAATAATATGTGCCATTAAAATGTGATGCACAAGGCTAAAGACTGCTTACGCTTGACGACGTTCATTGACGTTAGCACGCCTCACTTGTCTGTCGAAATATCCCAGACATGTTTGACTGGGTTGGGATCAGCACTTTTAGCTGGCCAGTCATCAATGAAATCAATGTTATTGTTGTAAGAAAAATTGCAGTGTCTTTAGCTGATCTCCAACAGAACAATATTCCACCGGCAGAAATCAACGCTTTAGTCAATTCTATGCGCCGCCATTTTCTGTTAATCTTTGGCCATAATTTTTGCACCAAACGATGCATCATGGAACACTCTTAAACGCATATATAACAATGATTCCCCGATTTATTTTCATCTAGCTATGTTCAAGCAAACTTAGCAGAAGTTTCTTATTTTGTTAAGTATATGGGTATGTAGTTGATAGAATAATTGCTATTCTGTAATGTATATACAGGTGACATTATAACATAAGAATTTACACATTTTGCAGAAAATAATTGATCCGGCTCTCGTTGAATACAACAGGGGGGAAGTGTATTACGTCCAGATAAAAGCAAAAACAGTGGTTTACTGCACCAATAGGGCAGATAAGAGAGAATACCTTCATACCAACAGCCAACACAACAGTGATTCATACTTAATACGAAAGACATTCAGGAATTTGATGAAAAATTCATCATTTGCAATGTGATGGGGATTTGTAATGGTACACAAATAGTTGTAGACAAGACATCCATGAGTATGCATGACCAATTGTCTGTAGATTCAATAAACATTTAAACAAAATCAATTAAATTGTAATTCCAGTAAAGTCTAAATTTGGGCCCTGAGCTACGACCTTTTTGTTTTCACCGATTTTTAATGTTGTTTTACAATAAGCTAATAGCACATTCACGGCTCAGTGCATGAAATCGGACCATGTATGCGCACACCTCCGATAGATATAACCATTTTATCAATATACATATATAAATGTACACATAAATACCACTTTTTCAGTTTAAGCTCAATTGAGCACATAAGACTTAGCAAATGAAAATATGTGTTACCTTTGGAAAATAAATATCTTTTACTTTTTTCTTTATTTTATTGGTGCCTGACATATAATTTGCTTGAACTGAAAATAAAAAGAAAGTTCCTCTATGTTAGAACAATATATCAGACAAGACGATAGAGGAATGTTCCTCTATGTTAGAAAAAATATCAGATAGGAACGATAGAGGAATGTTACTCTATGTTAGGAAAATGTATCAGATGAGAAAGATAGAGGAATGTTACTCTATGTTAGGAAAATGTATCAGACAAGAAAGATAGAGGAATGTTACTCTATGTTAGAAAAAGGTATCAGACAAGAAAGATAGAGGAATGTTACTCTATGTTAGAAAAAGGTATCAGATGATAAAGAAAGAGGAATGTTACTCTATGTGTTAAAGAAAGAGGAATGTTACTCTTTTTTTTTTTTTTTTTTTTTTTTTTTTTTTTTTTTTTTTTTTTTTTTTTTTTGAAAAAAAAAAAAAAAAATTTTTTTTTTTTTTTTTTTTTTGTTTTTTTTTTTATTTTTTGTTTATATAGGCGTTGCCTTATACTCAAAAAAAAAAAAAAAAAAAAAAAAAAAAAAAAAAAAAAAAAAAAAAAAAATTGTTTTTTTTTTTTTTTTTTTTTTTAACAAAAAAAAAAAAAAACCAAAAAAAAATTTTTTTTTTTTAAAAAAAAAAAAAAATTTTTTTTTTTTTTTTTTTTTTATTACCCATTTTTTTTTTTTTTCTTTTTATTATCTTTTTTTTTTTTTTTTTTGTTTTGTTCTTTGTTTTTTTTTTTTTTTTTTTTTTTTTGGGGTTTTTTTTTGTTTTTTTTTTTTTTTGTTTTTTTTTTTTTTTTTTTTTTTTTTTTTTTTTTTTTTTTTTTTTTTTTTTTTTTTTTTTTTTTTTTTTTTTAATTTTGTTCTTAGTATACCAGTCACCTGATTTAAATTCAAAACCAAATGCAAGTTTGGTCACGAACACAAGAACATTCTCACTTGTTCAAAACATAATCAGTATTAAATAGCCAGATTTGATTGCTCCCCTCATACCACGGGTATCAACATTGCTAATGGTTTGATGATAACACCCTGTAAAGATAAAGTTGGCATGAAGTGATATTACAGTCGTCATCATTTACTTATCAGTAAGATAAAAAAATCTTTAACATATACCTTTACCCGGTATGACATTTGGCATAATGAGTTATAATTATTACTGACTGCATAATTACACATTTTTTCCGGCGCAGCCGTATTAAGCTCGCTGGTTACCTTCCAACCGCAAATGAAATGACAAATAGAATGTACAACTTTTCATAGATTGAAAAAATTACTCCGTAAAGCGCCTTTTAATTGGATAAGACCGCATGAAAAGGGTGAATAACGGTCAAGTAACATACTTGATAAGAAAACAGGGATTAAGTTTGTTTTCCTGGTGCATATGTGACGGTACAGTCTTAATAATAATTGGAGCGAAAATGTGCAAGTGACCGGTTTGCTCAGTCGGGAGAGCATTTGCCTTGTAAATGAAAGGTCCCGGGTATCGAAACCCTGTCAGGATACACATTTTTTCTAACCCTGTGATTACTGCATAAAGATAAAACTTAACAGGAATATTTAGTATGTATCTAGATACACATCTCTTTCATATACTAAAAATCTCACCGACCGTCTTCTTAATCATTTTGTTTCATAGATGCTAATTAAATTTTAAATTTAGTATGACATTCAATCAGTAATAAAATTAAATTAACACAAAGCACATTACAAATGTATAACACATTGTCAAAGAACAAATACTTGAGTTGATAATATATATATTTATAATAAATAGTAAGGTTTAAATAGGTTGTAAACTTACCAATGTTTAAGAATTTTACAGGAAAGTTTCTGTTCTGCGATCACCGTTCGGACCAGTACAAGTGCTCTTATTAATGGATCAGTCTTATTAGTGAGACCTTTTACTATGAAATTGAGCATATGGATCTAAAATGTCTGGTCTTAATATCGAGGTCGGTCTTAATATCGGGTGGTCTTTATAGCGGAACTTCACAGTAATAGATGTGGTGACATTTATCTTTAAACGATTGATATAGTCAAAATTAAAAGATGGACAAGCCTAATTAAAAAAAATAGCAGAGTAAGGATCAAACGAACTACACGCATTACCGAATCCAACTTTATCAAAAGTACGTTATTGCAATATTCGGTAGTAAATCCCCGTCTATAATACATGTGTTACTATAAATAGTAACACTTTTGTAAAGAGGAAAAAATGTTTTATTCGTCCTCCCGAAGTATTATCAGCTTTTGGTCCTGCACGCGCAGGGCTATTATCGCATAACTGCCCTAGGGAAACGTGCACGTGCAAACGTGACGTAATTTAACGGAAAAACATTGCTGACGCTGAATGTAACTTCAACGTACACTAGAATCTCAAGCTAACAGAATAATTGATTTAGATGATAAAATAGTCAGAAAGCGCGTTGTGAATCGCCATGTTACCGAAGAAGAAGCTCACAACTTCATAGAAAGTAAGCTATAAATCTACAATGATGAAATCAAAGCGCGACGTAAAAAAGATATTGTTGAATAAAAATGATATATTGTTTATATTTGAATTCCGTCTTCCAAGGTATATGTTTCTGCTTTATGTAATGCCAAGTCAGATCGACTTACAACAGTTGAAAACAAACAGACATAAAATATAAATTAATATATAGCCAAGAGCACATATCTTACTAGATGTTATACATGTATTTAAGTTGAATGAGCATGGCTTTTATTGATAACCCACTTATAAGCCATGATTGGGGCAAGTCAATTTGATTCTACGGGAAAAAATGACAAATGGGAAACACATATGCATATATATTATACAGAAAAATAAATGGCTGAACGGGGTCTTTGATTGACAATCGCTCAAAGGCCCTGCTCCGCCATGAATTATTCTATAATTAATAACTTGTAGAATTTACTATATAACTGTAAAATGACACTTACGTCAAAGTTTTCAAAATACATGGTATGGTTGAAACGGCATTGCATTACTGGTGGAAATCCTATTCTCATTGTATTTTAGCAGGCACCATTGAGTTTATTTGATAAGCTACCAGCAATGAAATATGTCTCGGATAATTGCATGTCTAAACTGACCAGGAAGTTTGTCCCGGAAGACCAGATAAATCATTTTTCTCTCTTGCAGTTTGGTTTACTAATGACGACATTCAAGCACTTAAACAAGCGTACGTATCTTGAATTTCATCCTTAAGAAGGTCAAATGTCAAGAATATTTTTGTTATAGCTTGTCTCGTTATTAGTAATTAAGAACATTTCAAGGAACATCAATAAATTACTAATTATAATCGATTTTGTTTTGCATTATTTCTTAAGTATTTGTTCAATTATCATTTAACATCAAATAATAAGGAAGTACTTGTCGCGTAGCTTATTAATTTAAACGTGTTTAGAAATATAGTAAACATCTCACGATATAGTAAGCTGTCCTCAAAACAGGCAAAGCGGGGGAGCGACAGCGGAAGAAAAATAAGTTCAGAAGGTCGTGTCCTTTAAATGTTTATTTCTCAATATGCATACTGATTGTCATGACGATAATGGTTTAAGTGCGATTTGGTATATATAAAGCAAAGCACTTCCATGTTTTCGTCAAGTTATTTTCTAAACGAGTCTAATTAAGTATAATCAGAACCTTTGAATTTCAAATCTGTTTAAAACAAGGTTTCAGCAACTGGGCGGTGCAAAGAAACAGTGAAAACTATCAGCTATTACTGGCGGTGAAAAGAAGCAATTGTGACAGTTAATTTGTTTAAAGAATTCACGTATTAGCGAACATTATGGCTGGGGAAGAGGTTCAAGTTTATTCGAACGAAGAATTAGCTGAGCAAATAAATGACGAATTTCGCACAGCAGTTATGCCAGTAACTGTTTTCGTTGGAATCGAAGTAGTTATTGGATTCTTTGGAAACCTGTTGGTGATTTATGTCTTCTTGTTCCGTTATCATGTGTGTAACTTCAGATACTTTGTGCTGTGTATGGCATTCGTTGACCTTACAAGCACGTTAACAACAATGCCGGGAGAAATGCTTACTCAACTTTACTGGTACACGTATCCATACAACATTGTCTGCAAGATAAAATCTTTCTTCAACGTGTTCACAGTATCAGCAGAGGCTCTGTGCCTATTGTTGATCGCATTTGATCGATTTAGAAAAGTTTGTTTTCCATTTGGCTGGCAGATACGACCAAAGATTGCTATTTTTCTGTGTGGAGTAATATATACAGCTTCGTTAGTATTGTCTCTACCAGTTGCTATATTTTGGGGTGTAAACCATCCAACCCTGACGTATAAGAATCAGACAGTTGTTGCAACAATTTGCGAAAAGGACGAGAATTTTAGTGACACGGATCAACCGTTAATATACTCCTACTGTATAGAGGGGATAATATCCATCAGCCTAATTCTAATGTTCGTCTTATATGTATTTGTTGCGAGGAAACTTGTCACAGGAAAACACAATGTTTGCGGAAATAAAGTTAAAGTCATATCTGCGCTTTCTTCTTCGTCGCGACCTGGAGCTTCATCGGATGTTGGTGGAAAGCCCGAGTATGAGCTGAGCTCAAAACAGGAAACAAGTGACGCTGGATATTCTTCTGGTGTGGACAATAAACCGACACGATCAAAATATAATTATATTTCTTCCGACGGTGGATTGACGACAGACGAAGAGGAAGATTCTACAAGCCGCAACACGCTTTCTGTACCGCGAATTAACTTTCAAAGTCGCCAAAATACTGCTAAGAAAACGCTATCCAATCGGAGCAAAAAGAACGTAGGAACGAGAGTACGAAGAAAGACCAAGATCATGGTCATCCTAACAGTGTCTTTCATAATTACCACAGTAATGTACCTGACACTTCTTTCGTTCATTGCAGATAACATTTTAGATAATCTGAGTGACGGACAAAAGGCAATGTATTTCTTAGCTTTCCGATTTTATTTCATAAATCATGTAATCAATCCAATTTTGTATGGATTTCTTGATCCGCATTTTAAAAAGGTAATGAAGCAGTTTAAGCACAAGATTTGTCGATGGAAGTAATTTACTTATATGAACAATGTTACTGTTAAACCGGGAAACTTTAAAAAAAGGATTACAAAGTTGTATTCTTGGGAGCTTTTTTATTTTTATAAAAAAGTTATTTGATAAACTTAAAGAAAGATAATTGCTTTGAGTGATCAATGACAATATCCAATGACTTACCGTGTACTTATTTATATGAGAATAGTGGGAACCTAATTATATATGTTTTCAAAAGAGCTGTATAAATGTGTCAGGGACGTAACAGATATATGTGTACACAACTGTCCACAGTCATTGACTACAAAGGCGGATCATGCGTAACAAACGTAGCCTATTAAAATAATAGTGAACTCCTCCACAACGTCACTATCAAATTATCCCAAATTTACTCAAAATCTTACATGATAAAAGGTATTGTCAGCTACTTATACGCATATGTAGAACACAGGTATTTAGAATTGCTGTAACTAAATGAATTTGTTATCTTTAAATATGTTATTGTTGAATTTGAACACTTCATTTGTCTAAATAAATTGTAATTAATCAAATCCGTGTGTTTTTCATTTTGCATGCTGTTCGCCAAGGTTCGGAGTCAAATAGTCCGCGAAAACCTATGACCATTATTTTTCCGGCCATCGCGTATTCTAATTTCCAGGTTAGACTGGACAATTGCTATTATCGACTGGTAGTAATTATGGAGCACGCTTCATTCGGTACAATGCAAACTGACAGACAGACAATGTGTGACTGTTAAATCTGTCATAAGGCTCGTGAGATGAGCTTGGAAAATATAAAGAAATTTCAACAAAACTGTCCAGAATGTGTAATGTCTCGAATATGGCTTTCAAACCTAATACGTAAGTAGTGTAAAAGAAAATTGCTCTTACCAGGTAACTGAAAAGGGTCTAAAACAACAAATTAGATCAAACGATCAAAAGAATCGACAACGCCCCAAAGCCTTTGGACAAAAGCCAACCAACAAAGACGGACTCTCCAAGAATATTTTTTAAATCTTCAGGAGTATCATGTGTAAGTCTGAATTAAAATCCAGTCTTCAGCACTCAATGACCCGTTTTATATCTGAAAAGAAGCCCATTAGCTACGAACCAATCTTACTTTGAATGTGATACAAGGGTTACAACTTAGATTTATAATACATAAAACGAACATACACATGTACCAAGTTTCCCGACAACCATATCAAACATCTGTCCACTTATATAGATATTTTTTGTCAAATAAAACTTGAATCATTTATGAAATAAAATGGGCTGGTTTTTTTGTGACTTTAATTTCAATTGATATTTTAGCTTCCTTAATTGTGGTATGCTACAGACGTTCTTTAAAATGTGTGTATTGTATGTTTTACGACAAATGTATCCGGAAGGTTTATCTTTGACATTAAATTTTGTAAATGATATGATGTAATTAATCAGAATTAAAGGATATTTGTTTCTTGTTTCAGCAATTAAATGTTTCGCTTTAATGTACTCGAACTATGTAAGCAAAACAATAGTAAAATTTGACTTTCTTGTCAAAATCTAATGCATAAACACTTAAATTTACTTTTAGTACAGATATGCTATGTTCTAAAAAAGAGGTCATGCACCAAACATAAAAATAAAAAAATTGAAGATTTACTGAAGGTGCAGTTTTTAATCGGTCATAAATCATAAAGTGATCGGTATTTTGTGCTGTAGATAAGCAACGATGTAACTTAAGTACAAAGTAAAGTTCTAATTCTTAAACAGGTCATTATTTATAACAAGATTGTGGAAATTTACTGTATCATGACGACTGAAAAATGCACATAATTCAAAATGTATACAGCTTGCAAAAGGTTAGTATCTACTAACTATTGGACAGAATACTTAATGTTGGCTGATACGAGAGCAAAAATAAATATAGCTTCAGAACAATATTTGTTCTTAGGCACGTTAGTCTTGATTTTGCCAGTATCAAATGCTAGAATTAGAAAATGTTCGTGTCTTGTATTTTGAATTCTCGTCATCCAGAGCATTCATTATATAATTTCATTTGTCTGAAAGCTCGGCAAACCGCTGATGAATGAGGATGGTATTTTGGTGCATTCTGGTTTATCAGGAACCAAATCCGTCGTATTAAAGAAAACGCATTCTAACACCAGTGACTGCCTTTCCTATATAGACATATAGAAAAAGGCACGATAAAATACAACACGTTTCGCCGAAGACGTCGAATAAAGTTCATAGTAGTCTTCAAAGTCGCGTTAGAATCGAAATAATGATATAAATATGTACCTATATTTCATCGTTGAATAAGATACAGTCAGTTGTCCGAATGCAAAAAAAATTGAATTACTGCGACCCCGAACTCCTTACTGTATTTATTTATTTTCAGCTATAAAATACAGGGACACATTATTATTTCTTAATTGATATTTATACATGATTATTGTGTTTTTGCACAGACGTGTATAGGAAACCTTTGAAAATAGTCTTCAGGTGTAGAGGTTAGTATACAATACGTAGCATTATCTAATGAACATATTTCCACATTGTTCAAATAATGCCCCCACCCCAAAAGGATCAAAATTGACGACGGTCTATGAGTAGCTTGTCGGTGTATAGGCTTATAGGAAAAACTTGTAAAAAATATTCTTGTCTGAAACTATGTGGCCCAGAGCATGTAGCATTGAATGGTGGTCCTCTACGAAGTTTGTTCATATTATGCCCCAGAGGTCATAATTGACCACACCCACGGAATAACAAGGTTAAACCTTTATGTTCAATAACTCGACCACCATGGGGCATATGATCCTCGTATTTCATGAATAGGTTGATCTTAACCAGTAGATGGCCTCTTTTGATATTTAGGTCATTGAGTCAAAAGTCAATGTCAGATATATTATGTTGAATATCTTGAGAACCATAAGACCTTTGATCGTCAAACTAGATAGTGAGATTGGTCTTGACCAGTAAATTAGCCAAACTGATCTTAAAGTCACAAGATCAAACCCGGGGTAGATCAGTAGGTCAAGTTTGCATAAACATGTTTTAAAATTATCATCGACGTTAATGCGTCTAGTTGTTGTAAGTGTTGTCTTTTTATGAACACTTTCAAAGTTATCTTCTTTCGTGTCATAATGATGTGTAGCTACTGGATTTGTTTTCCGTGCATTTTTGTAATTAACGTGTCTATCGGTTGTTGAGTTTAATACTCGTTCCGTTTTCTCCTAAACTTTTTCCTGCAATGTATGTGATCAGTACTTTGTAAGTATAAAACAAGATTTTAAACAGCGATTAATCAGAACAGTTTACCAAGGGTACAGAAACAGTGTGTCGAAATGTTGAAGTGTGTTATTCTGTTGGCGTTGCCACTGTGTGCGTCTTGTTTCATTTTCGGCAGAAATCGTAAGTAAAGCTACATTGTATTGAACTGCTTAAAGATATGATTCGGGAACTAAATAATCGATTTCATTAGATTTTTTAAGTTTTGCAAAGTAAAAATAAAGTACATTTCTTTTAAACTGGGAGAAACAAAGATCGGATTGTATAAATCTTATCATATAACCTAGGAAACTGGTTTCAACTTATAGGTACATGTATATCAAAACAGAAATACGTCTTTATCTTTGCGCTTATTTCTTCAATAAAACATACTAGTATATGAGTAAAAATAGTCCATGATACATTTATGTTTATTTTATCAATGTAAACTCTGAAGTATTTATTACGTCTCTGTAAATGTTTAGAAAAAAGTGAACATTTTATTTTTGGTTTGGTGGTATCGGGCATGCCGTTCTCTTAAAGTGGAGCTTTTATGAAACAATGACTCGA
>JAFMSR010004050.1:0-10831 GCA_022818135.1 Saxidomus purpurata | reverse complement strand
AACTTTTTTTAAATATTTGATTAATCTACATGTATGTTGAGAAATATACGCAAAAGTTTGTTTTATTTTCATTGCATTATACGCTTGAATAAACCGTCCTATCTTTTTATAAGTGTTTCATTTGGAATTTTACAATGGGTAGGTTCCATTTATTGGTCATTGGGGTGCTCATTAAAGTCCAGTATTACTTGTATGATTTCGACGGCATACCCCAAATTTGAAATGAAATAATCCGAAATATCAACATACATGTCTCATTTGCAGACACCAGTGCCATATAGATAGAAATCGAATAAAACATTTTGACGCATATAGCCGCAAACATTCAGGAGACCGAACCAAACGACTTTTACCTCCCTTAGATATCCCTAAAAGGTTAGAATCCGTTTGCATTGGTCTGTTTCTCCTCACTACCTCCGAGGCTTTCATTTTCACATGCTTGAGAAATGCCTTACGGTTTTCAAACACGCAGTCGCAGCATACACAGATATTTGAATAATACTCGCATGTATGTCATACTCTGAAGTGGTGTAATAGGTTTCTCCAAAGCAAAAAAAAAAACGTAACCACATTTCCTACAATGAAATATGATGTTCTTGTCGTTACTCTCCATAGTGAGATAACGGTCTCGCTTTATTAGCAACTGACCTCGCCGTCTGTACCAAATCACTATTATATATATCAACACTATAAGCCACAAGAAGTGACCCTCCTCGTACCTCCTCATTACCTCCTCAATACCTCATCATACCTCCTCTTACCCCCTCATGCCTCCTCGTACCTCCTCATTACCTCCTCATGCCTCCTCATTACCTCCTCAATACCTCATCATACCTCCTGAATGACTCATCTTGTCACTTCGTGTGGCTTATAGTGTTGATATATATAATAGTGAATTCCTACTATACCCCTGTAGAGATATATTATGTGACCTTTGCTCTGCTACACATCCTATAGAAAACCGACTCATGCATGTAAGATTTACACACCGGACATTAAGTGCTAATTGAATGGCGGACGCAAAAGCGATGATATGGTCTCCGAACCGGTCGTTACAACCTGAAAAGTCTGCTCTTTTTATCGAGTCGGATTCAATCGCGTCATTGTTTCACTCCTCATTGGTTAATTCAGCTCATTCAAAAGGAGAACTCTTGTCAACATAAAACTCGAATGACTGTCACAATTATTTCCCTTAGACCATATGAGCACATATGTTGGTATGAGGAAAAGTTTCGGGTAGACATCACTCTTGCGGTGATAGAAACCAGTTTCTGTAGCAGTTACTTCCCCTACATCGTTCATGCGCAAACATATCGTAATAAGCAAAAATATCAGTATGGGCAAAATTTCGGGTATGGGCAAAATTTCGGGGGGGCACACTCCTTTTTATACTACTTGTGTTGTAACTCTGTCTTTCCAGTCTAGCTTCTATCTTTTCTAGGTTATTTAGAACGACCTGCATCTGCTCTTCCAGACAAAGCTTTGATTTTTGATCATTGTTGACTTCTTGGTTAGGTTTTGTATCCGTTCCAGTCGCCTTAATCATTCTGACAGTTTGACGTTGTCTGTCGTTCCTTCCAAGCACAAGTTCGTATCTCTCCTCAACATCAACAGCCTGCTGAATAGTCCAACACTCCTTGTCTAAGCAAAGACATCTCATCTCAGGACTGATTGCTTTGTAAAACGGGTGCAGTGCCAGTGATTCTTGGGCAACATTGTCAAGTTCTGGATATGCCCACTGTGCCATGATGCGAAGGTCATAACCGATGGAAGCAAGTGCCTCATCAACCCCTCGTCTTCTTGCTTCAAGTCTAGCGATATATTTAGTTTTCCGCTTCATGCTACCGAACCTATCGGACAACTATTGAACCAGTTTACGAAATATTATTCTGTCACGTAGTTGTAGGCCCAGATAAAATGTGCGGACAGGGCCCGGAAACCGTGAAGCAAGTATCAGAGTCTTTTCTTCTTCGGACCAACTGCCTAGGTCTGCACAGTTAGAAAAGTAAGAATAATAACTCTCCCAGTCTCCACAACATCATATATCTCTGGTCGTATCGCAGGAACGTTTGATCTAAAGGCATTGTTTCTCGGAATACCAACATAATTTCCATCATCACCTGGGTTTCGGACTTCTCGTCTACGCCCACCAAGGAATGCACGAAAATTTGGTAGCTCTTATCGTTCATCACCACTGCCCTCAGATTCAACAGCATGCTGATTTTAACCCCTGTGTCCAGTCAGCTGCAAACGTCCTGCACCAGAACCCCTCTGATCAGCACTTAAGTAACCCCGTCTCGTATGCGGCAAGTTCCCTCGATATTCTGACCTGTATTTATCTGCATCAAAACCACAGCCACGTCCACGACCATCAGCAACGCCAGATCCTCGTATGCCACTATCTGCACTACCTATGTATACCCTGTGTTCAGCCAGATCCTTGATTGGAGCAACATCTGTCGACTGCCCACCTTCCAGAGTAAGCACGTTGTCTCGAACACTGCCATCCGATACAGTCAAAGTTCTTTGGCGACCCCTTGACATCTTGGAAGCTTATGGGTAATCGTCATCTGCGCTTACCCCATCTGTAAAGAACGGTTGAGTTTCAGATAAGCACCCACGGTTGCTGTTCAAAACCCAAGTATCTCGTCAGAGAAAATAATGTGCACGATTATCAGCATCACAAGTGAAACATGGCCTCGCTCAGATTCCTAAAAGTAACGACATGTGTGGTTGAAAATATGCGTGGCATTCCCTGTTTGATATTATTTTTGTTTTTATTCCAGTATAACACTTTGGAAAAGCAATCATATGGTAGTTTAACATGTTCACATTCTTGAAGTGTTTCTTAATTTTATTCAGAATATTGTCAGAAATAGAGAAATTTCACAAAAGTTGTACCTATTTAAATTCAGTAATGTATAACACGATGTGAAAATTATTGAAGTTTTTATTTCTTGTTATTTTTTCCCTTTCTACTATGTAACAGTTGCTAATGCAAAAAGAAGATGCAAACTGGCTGTTTCTGCTCTGTATTTATACACTTCTGAGACGTATCATGTAATTGTCTTGTCCAATCAAAATGCTAGTTTAACAGTTACTATGTGATTAGTCCCTGAACAAATTCAATTATTAAACAGTAATACTTACAGCTCATGGGGAGATCGAAGCTGTTTTCTTAATTAAATTCATTGAGCAACATTCTGCACTAAAAATAATGACATAATATAAGAAACCTATAAAAAGCCACCAGCCTTTTCAGTATAATGTAGGAGTACAAGACAAATATACCTATATTCTTATATGAAAACATAATAGTAGTTACATAATGAATACAAAACAATACAATAAACAACCTAAATACGGTACCTTGAAGGGAGCTTTTTTCATATTTCTACACGAATGATGCACTCTGAAAATTCAAAGTAGAAAAACTAACAAGAGGGCCATGATGGACGTGATTGAGTATTCAATGTCTAGGACCAGTCTTGAGAAAATATGATGAGTTTTTATCATAATTACGACATGACATCCCTAGCTTTACACTTTTACACGTCCGAATGCCCTAAGTTCCACACTTGCCACATATTTCGGCTGTTTTCTGTTCAAATGTTTTTGTGGTAGTTGGTAGTGTTTATTAAGTGTCGATATTATTTTTGCCTAGCAATTTGCTCATATTTTTAACTATCTGTATTATCTTTTCTAATGTTGATTTAAGGCCCCAAACACCCCAAAACTATCCGATCTCTTCTCAGTTCATCAGCATTATGAAAAATGCAATCCCTTACGCTGTTTCTATATCAAGTTACGTATTTGCCGATCATTTCGATCCCTTGTAAAAAATGTCTTGTTGTAAAACTTGTACTGAGCGAGGATCGGGTTTAGCATTTTCATTCATTCGAATCTGTCAGTTTTTTAACTGGTGGTAATGTCCAAGACTAAATAATTTTTATGTCCATATTTTTTACTCTGACACAATGTTTTCAGACTGTATATACAAGGTGATATTTTCTTATGTTTCTACGCGCAGGTAAAATTATACAGACAAGACTAAATATATTTAAATATCACGTCTATTTTAGTGCGTTGTACGTCATACGCTAATTACCAACAGTTTGCTTCGAATAATCTCTGATCCAACCTATGGGTCATTTTCAACCTATTTCACATGCATGTTCCTTAAGAAGTCGTTTGCCAAAACTAATTCCACATCCTTGGTCTAGAAGTTTGAGTCGCTGACTAGAAATCACTGTAACGTCTCATTGATTGAGGGCCAAGGGTTCCGGTACTGCTACCGAACATGTCTCTTTATGTAATATAGTTCCTTACGGAGTATAGTAGTAAAACACTTGTTCTTCCGAGGAACAATGAAACTGCCCGCCTGTAAGGTAACAATGTGCGTTAAAGTCCGAGAGACAAACATATGCCAAAACTGTTTAATTCAATTTTCTTCAAAAGTTATTTAAATCTTATATATATTTGGTGCGAAAAAACGTGCATTTATGTACTACATGTATGATAATTTGCAGTGTCTATTTTCCTAGAAGCTAAACTGTTTTCTCAAAAACTGTTAGTTAAAATTGTTTAGTAGTAAGGATTATTTCTCTCTTAAAAAGTCACAACATCTAAAGATGTTGACGAAATGCATGATTCAGATACAGAATAAGTTACGAAGCAAAATGTAGGTTACATCGAGACATTTTCTAACATCATATACCGAGATGGGAAGAAGATAGTCTTAGCCAGTCGCTTATCCTGATAATAAAATATGAAAAAAAATTAATATCATATTTTGGTTCTGATAGGAATATGTGATTCCGAGTTGAGTGCTCTGATAAAGAAAACTTTATATAGTAAGTTGTCCTATACTACAGGACTTGTGGGTTAAGCGAATATAGAGTAACAACCGTTTCGAGTTTATAAAGTTACTAGAATTTTGCGTTCAGCCCTTGACTTACAACTACAATAACCTAACTTTATTTTGTCCCCGTAAGTATGTTGAGCAAGTCAGTCGGTAATAATTTTGAGAGTTTCGAGAGTTTTGAACATTAGGTATTCTATAAAATCCAACACAATATTGAAATGATTGATAATTGTTTTGTACGTTTAATTGCATTTAATGAAGTTAAAGGTAAAAGCTGTTGATAGATATACGTCAATTTTTAAAGTTAGTAATGATGTTTTTTCTGTAGGTTTGATTCCTCGGCACAAGTATCAAAATCAAGGTCACTAGGTAAAATTATAAAAATAAATCCATGTGAACATTTTAAAGTTCTTATTTTGAAACCGGACAAGCAAATTCAATTAAGACAGATAATCAGACAAGAGGGCCAAGATGGCCAAATATCGCTCACCTGGACCTACTTACAACCGTAAACTATATATAATCAACACAAACATTCTCTTTGACCTGGACAAGACAAATCTTTTGACCAATTTACATGATGATTGGTTTGTAAATGTCACCTGTACGGCATACACAAGGTTTTTAACGGGTGACCTAGTTTTTGACCTCAGATTGCCTATATTCAAACTCGACCTAAATTTTATCAAGACAATCATACTTACAAAGTTTCATGAAGATACAATGAATAATGCAACCTTTCTTGCATACACAAGGTTTTTCTGTGATTTGACCCCGCTACCTAGTTTTTGACCAAAGATTATCCGTATTCAAATTATATGTAGATTGCATCAAGATAATCATACTCACCAAGTTTCGTGAAGATCAATTGAAAAATGCAATTTCTATTGCCTACACAAGGTTTTTCTATGATTTGACCCCGTGACTTAGTTTTTGACCCCATATGACCCATATTCTAATTTGAACCGTATTTTATCAATGCAATCATACTGAATTAGTTTCATGGAGATAAAGTGAAAAAAGCAACCTTTATTGCATAAACAAGGCTTTTCTATGATTTGACCCTGTGACCTAGTTTTTACCACTGATAACCAATATTCGAAGTCGACCTAGATTTCATCAAGGCAATCATACTGACTTTATCATACTGATTAAGTTTCGTAAAGATCCAATGAAAAATGCATTAACAAGGTTTATATATGATTTGACCCTGTGACCTAGTTTTTGAGCGCAGTTGACACATATTCGGACTCGACCTAGATTTTAACAAGGCATTCATACTGACCAAGTTTCATGATGATCCAGTGAAAATGCAGCCTCTATTGCATACACAAGGTTGAATATAGACAGACGACGGACACCAGGCGATCACAATAGCTCACCTTTGAGCACTTCGTAATCAGGTGAGCTAAAAATAGGCAAAATAAGAAAATGTAACAAAGGGGGATAATTTGACAATTAGGCAAGGTAGAGGTTTTTGGGCACTGCACTTCTCTCAATGTATGCAGTTTGAACAAATTTCCTTTAGTTTTGATCTGGACATGAAAATGTAACAAAGGGAGGTAATTTAAAATAGACATGGTAGAGGTATGGTTCTTGTTCACTGCACTCCTAATTGTGCTGTATCACTGTTTTAAGATTCAAGTAATTCCCATTAATACTTTTGGAGGTAAGCTCCGGACAAAGAAAAGGACGAACGAACGAATCGATTTCTATATGTCACCCGAAGTTCCTTCAGGGCATAAAAAGTGAAAGCTGTCAATGTTTTCATAGTTTTCAAAATACACAATTCACTGATACTAAAATGATTTTATTTTTCTTTACTTGTCAGCAGTAAACAAGATAGCAGTTTTTGACTCGATTAAGTGATTTCAATTAATTGTAAGCCGTTTAGACATTGATTTAAGGTTTCGATGCAAATATATCGATGTATTAGTGACGCAGACTCATAATAAAAGGGTTCATGTACGCTAAACCGGACGGAAAAAATAAAAATAAAATAAATACCGACATACTTCCGCATTGTTGGAAGAAAAATGTATGAACTTAAACGGCTTTATCAATAACAAGAGGGCCAAGACTACCCTATATCGCTCACCTGGCTACATTTTAATACATGATCAACTATCGGATCACAGGAAAGGTCAATTTAGGCCTTGTGTTTTTTTCTTATATTAGCTTATGTAAAATCAAGTGAACAACCTTTGTAAAGGTTCACTAGGCAGTGCTATCCGGGGTCATGATTTGAAAAATCACGCTAAATATATTAACTCTTGGGAATGTTGTTTCAGGGAAGATGTTTATATTTTTTTCCTATATATGCAATTATGCATTATGTAAAAAACAAGTGACCGACCCCCAGGGCGGGTTCAGTTTTGACCAAGGGGTCATGATTTGTACATTCTTGGTAGAGGTCCACTACACAATGCTACATGCTAAATATCTAAGCTCTATGGCTTGCAGTTTGCATTAGGGAACGATTTCTAAATTATTTTTCTATATTAGCCTTTTTAAACTGAAGTGACACAAGGGCGAGGTCAATCTTGACCCACATTTGGGTCATAATTTGAACATTCTTGGTAGATCTAGTGGCCCATCCAGTTATGGAACATACCAAATATCTCAGCTCAAGGCCTTATGGTTTCAAAGAAGGAGAATTTTAAACTTTTTCCTATATGAGCCTATGTAATTTAAAATGACCCCGGGCGGGGCTAATTTTGAACCGGGGGTCATATTTTGAACACTCTTGGTAGAGGTCCGCTAGTTTATGCTACAAGCTAAATATCTAAGCTCTAGGTCTAATGGTTTCAGAGAAGAAGATTTTTAAAGTTTTTGCTAATTAAGAATATGTAAAGAAATGACCCCTGGGCGGGGTATATTTTTAACCGGGAATCATTATTTCAAAATTCATAGTAGAAGTCCACTAGACAATGCAAAATGCCAAATATCTAAGTTCTGGGCCTTACCATTTTTTTAAAGAAGAATGTTTTTTAAGTTTTTCCTTTCCGTTGCAATGTGAACCAGAGTTCTGTACGAAATGTAATTATTTAATCAGCTTTGACAGAGCTATATGCAAGGAGCATACCTGCCAAGCTTCATCTACTACAGATGAGATGTTGTTCGAAGGAAATTGTGAACGGTTGTACGACGGACGCCGGGCGGTGAGCGATCCTAATAGTTCATACTGGCACTTTAAGCAATGCGTGTCAATACGTACAACTCCTCATATGAACTATTCATAAATTAATCAATTAATAAACGTATTTGAAATACTGATGGAAGTGGATTATTCTTAGCTGACGAAAATTAAGTAAGATTGTGGCTTTTTAGGCATTTAATATTAGGCGACACATTAGAACAGGTGAACTTCTAAACCATCGTTTACTATTAAGTTCTAATCAATTACATAATACTATACATGTTTCCAATTTTATGCGTCAACTATGTTTTACATAGAGGCCATCTAGTCAAATAGTTTTAGTAGTATTTCCAAGATTTTACAGTAATCATATCATAGATCATGTTAAGAGGAAGTAACTGCTGAGAGAGTATGTTAAACTCCACTAAGCTGTTACTTCCACTTGCAATAGGTAGTACCGTCGTGTTAAAGAATTCAGCTGATTGTATACAATGAAATTAGTTTCAAATATGTTTCAAAAACAGGTTGACTTTATTGACCTGCGTTTGTAAGATTTATTTGCATCTAATCAAACCATAGTCACATGAAGTTTTGACCTCCATCCCGATCCGATCCGCCCCTGTAAATCTACCGTCACAACGACAAATCATGTTCAGAAAATCAGAGAAACAATGTCCAATCAAGTAGCGGTTAAAATCATTTAAAAAAAAATCACCCTGAACCCATTATAAAGCATATATTATACAAGTTATGAAACATTCTCGGCGAATCGCTTTGATTCCCCTTGTTTATGCTTGAATTTCTCCGTAAAATGAAGGGGCATAGAGTATCCACTGGTGTATTGGACCTCTACCAAGTTTATTCAAATCATACCCCTAAAATTGACACCAGAGTACACTGTTTTACATTATATACATGTTTAAGGAAAACTTTAAAACACTTCAGTACCTAGTTGTCATTTACAATGATTATTCAGATCATACCCCTTATGTCAAAAGTTTATTTAGCTACAGCAAATGAATTTGAACTGTATATATAGATTTGCATGTAGATTGAGTGACCTTGACCTACTGATCTATTTTCTAGTTTTTTAAGCTACAACATTGAAATATGCTCAATTTTAAATGATGAGTTCAACCTTGACCTTTGCAGACCTTGATCTTTACTTACAGACGTAGTTTCCTGTTTTTGAACGTACGACAATAAAATTGTATCCATGGTTATATTAGTTCTCGGGTGAGCGATATTGGGCCACCATTGCCCTCTTGTTATGATGGTAGAATCAGTATGGATTTTCATTTAAACAGAAAATATAGGGTAAACACCTATCGTAGACAACAATATAATATTGGCCACGTACAATTACACACGGAAGCATTTGCTTAAAACATATTTACTTTATAGAGTGTAATAAAGAATATAAAAGTATTACACTATTGAGGAAGTTCGTCCTTTACCAGTTGCGAATTTGCCAATGTTCTTTTTTTTACATAAAAATAATTACATGTATGTATGATTTTATGAAACAAGTTAAATAGATTAAGTGCCTATTGTAAAGTAAAAATAGAGACAGCTATTAAATGAAGTGTTTATCGTATACAGGCCGAATTAAATGAGCTTTAAACATTTCTAAAAATGCGTTTGCCTAAAACGTGATACTTGTGAGTGAAGGGTCTAATTGATAAAATATCTTATCTAAAAGCTGTTAAGTAGCTTGATTTTTAGACTCTCTTTATCGATATAACTTATCAATATATTTTTTACACAGTTTGTAATAGGCAATATCCATATCTTACTTCATAGATAATCATTCAAATATTTCGTAATACAACGAAAGAAATCATTTTGCCAAATAAAACTTTTATACCTACAAAATAGATTTAGTCAATGACATAATGTATACATTAGAAAATTATCAAAATCTTGCATTGGTATGCAGGACTATATTTTAACAATTACTTTTTCAGCACTTAATAAATGCAATTTTCACGTATCCAACTGATACCTGGTATGCATACAGCTGTTGTTAACAGAGCAAACTTACGAATGAAACAGGGTATGTACATACAAAAGGTCATTGTACGCCGCCGCCAGGAGGCGGTGTGCATGATTAAATACTAGTTAATGGAGTTGGAGAAGATTAAATTGATATTGAATATAAATAATTCAATGAATGTGTAAATAAAGTATTCATTTATGGCTAGTAGCTGTGAAAGAAGAAATGAAAAAGATTAGACGTTTTACAAACAAAATCGAATTTTTAAATACCTTTTCCCCGAACTGTTTATGCATTTGTTTACGGAGCCTTTTTTCACGGATTATAAATTAAACGTGATAGATAAGAAAATCACTGACATCAATTCCAATGTGTCGTCACAAGTACGGAAACGCTATATCAAGTTTGAGGCATATGAAATCAATTAATGAATTTTTAAAAATGTCAAAAGCTAATTGTATTCGGCTTGTGTTTTGTCGTCCTTGATGTTTCTTATCGATCACTTGTACAAACTACATCAGCAATAGAAACACGCACTTTGGGGATCCCCTGAACTATAGCTTCTTTACTTTCGTTTTCGAAACCTTGAAAGTCGTCAGAATGTCATCATTTTAAAGCTGCCCGCCAACAGATTAGTTTCTAAACGTAAGAGATATACTACATGCACCACAAAGTGTTTCATATTCTTTAAATTTAGTGCAATTTCAAAGTATTAGAAATGTGTGGCCTACTGGGTATTTCCCCGCTTTAGTACAGGGTTTTCCAATATCACGTATTAACTTCCATGTCTATGTTTGATATATTTAGTTTTTAAAAAAATGGATAATTAAAC
>JAFMSR010004049.1:0-10837 GCA_022818135.1 Saxidomus purpurata | reverse complement strand
ATGTCAATGGTGTGATCGGGGCATAAAACCTTGCACAATTCAGCCAACAAACTGGTGTGCCAGATGTAGAACTCAGCGCACAACATACAACATTCATGGGCTGATGTTGTTCTAAACATTGTCTAAGTTGTGGTCATGGTAGTTCATGGTGGCTGTGGTCAATATTCATATGTTCGGCAGCACGCCATAATTTTGCACAATATTTGTAATTGTTTGCACACCGTCATAATTATAAATTGCCAGTAAAGTTGTGTGTTACAACCGCTCGGCCGGCTGGCCCTTTGTTACTTTTCCTTGTCTGGAACATAACTTGAAAACTACTGTTTGGAATTCAATACAACTTCATACAATGGTCTAGCACATTGAGAGATAGTGCAGTGCTTAAGAAACCATAACTCTATCTTGACTAATTACAGAATTACTGCTCTTGTTACTTTTCTTTGTCCAGAGCATAACTAGAAAACTACTGGTTTGAATTCAATACATCTTCATACAATGGTCAAGCACAATGAGAGGAAGTGCAGTACGTATACAAGAACCATAACTCCATCTTGACTAATTACAGAGTTATTGCCCTTTGTTACATTTCCTTGTCTGGAGCATAACTTGAAAACTACTGGTTTGAATTTAATACAACTTCGTACAATGGTCAAGCACAATGAGAGGAAGTGCAGTGTACAAGAACCATAACTCTATCTTGACTAATTACACAGTTATTGCCCTTTATTACTTTTCCTTGTCCAGAGCATAACTTGAAAACAACTGTTTAGAATTCAATACAACTTCATACAATGGTCAAGCACAATGAGAGGAAGTGCAGTGTACGAGAACAACAACTCTATCTTAAGTAATAACAGAGTTATTGCCCTTTGCTACTTTACCTTGTCTGGAACATTACTAGAAATTACTGGTTGGAATTCACAAAGCACCAGAGTGAGCTATTAGGATCGCATTCTGTCTAGCGTCCATCGTACAGTGTACCTTGTACATCCGTTAACATTTTCCTTCAAACGACGTCAGGAAGCCAATGATGATATAACTTGGCAGGGATGTTCCATTCATGAAGCCCTTTCATAGTTGTTCAAATAATTCCATTCCATGCAGAACTCTAGTAGCCATGGCAACGGAAAGGAAAAACTTTTCAAGAACAGGAAGGCCTAGAGCTTAGATATTTGGCATGTGGCATTACCTAGTGGACCACTGCCAAGATTGTTCAAGTTATGACCCCTGATTCATAATTGACCCCTCACCCTTGATTTTACATAGGCGTATATAGGAAAAACTTTAAAAAATCTTTTTCTCTGAAACCACGAGGCCTAGAGCTTAGATATTTAGCATGTGGCATAACCTAGTATACCTCTACCAAGATTGTTCAAATTATAGCCCCTGGGTCAAAATTGAACCCACCTGGAGGGTCACTTGTTTTTACATAGGCTTATGTAGAAAAATCTTCTCTGAAACCACAAAGCCTAGAGCTTAGATATTAAGCATGAGCTTAGAAAATCATATCCCCTTGGTCAAAATTGACCCTTTCTGCTACTGACAACCTTGTTTTGTAGCCAATGGTAGCCAGGTGAGCAATATAGGGCCATGTTTTTTTTGCTATCTTGTTTGCAATGTGTTCTGTTACTACTAACTTCTTTAGTTGATAAAGCTGTCCGGGGTATTAATCACATTTAGTGATAGGTGTAGTTTTTGTCTGGTAGGTCAGTTACAGCTGACTGGTGCTTAGCGTATTTACTGCGCTAGGTTTTGCCTGTAAAGTAACATAACTCCTAGCTGCAGTCCCTGTCCCAACAACTGGTTAAACACGGTGAAGTTGATACTCCGCGCCAAGTAGCATTTGGTATTTTGATTTTATTCTAATTTGGTAATTTTTGTAATTTAGTATTGCAACATTGTTGGTTTTTCATCGGCGTATGCACTTCTATTGTAACTTATTTTTGTTTGACATTCCTAAGGGTATTCCAATGACTTATTCATGTGTTTTATACAAGGTAAATGAATTTATTATAAATTATGGCCCTTGTTGAACTTAGAAAGTTTGGTTAAAGTTTTGCTTGCATGGAACTATAATACAAATATTTCAGTAACCACTTATGGGATTGCTTTGAAACTTCATTAAAGTCTTCAGGGGTGTCAGACTGTCAAGTTAGATAACTCTTGTATGAATTTAGTACAAATTATGGCCCTTGTTTGACTTGGGTACTATCATGGACATATCTCAGTAACTACTCATGGGATTTATTTAAAACTTCAATATAGTCTTTACAGGTATCCAACAATCAGGTAAGATAACTCCTGACTGAATTTGTTGTAAATTATGGTCCTTGTTAGACTTTAGAAATTTGGTTAAAGTTTTACATGCAAGGCACTTCCATGCACATAAACCACTTAAAGGAGTCATTTGAAACTTAGCAAGTGTGCAGGGGTATCAAACAATTCAGTTACTATAGATAACTTAACTAGTTTTTTTAATTTGATTAAATTCAGTTGTATACACACCCTATTAAGGTATTTTAGTTTGTAAAACTGAAAGGTCCTCCCCCCATGCAGGGTCAGTGTTAACTTTAGGGGCATTATTTAAAAAACTTGGTAGAGGCCCACTAGATAATTCTACACACTACATTGTATATCTTTGCTATTGACCTTGTGGTTTTGGACAAAAAGATTTTTACATATATGAAACCCCTAGAATGGGGTGAATTTAGTCCCCAGGGTCATCATTTGAACAAACCTGGTAGAGGACCACTTAAAAATGTTACTCATCAAATATATAAGTTCTGTCACTTGTGTTTTCAGACAAGATTTTAAACAAGAGCTGTCGGTAGGACAGCGCGCTCAACTTTTTTAGTGCTTGCCAATAACCTTTGCAAAACAAGGATCTGTATAAACAAGGGCCACAAGCAGCAAGATATTAAGTCAAGGGTTATCAAACTTAAATGTTTGATATCCCTGAATGCTATAGCAAAGTTGTAGATTAATACTTCAAGCGGTTAATGATATATGTGCATGACAGTGCCAGTTGCATACAAGACTTTAGCTAGGAATTTTGAAGTACACATCAAGACACATTTACACAGAGTTATCTTCTCTTGCTTACAGACAGGTGTCATGCTGGTACATAAGTATTCCAACTTTCAAAGTAATATCTCAAATGGTTAAGTCAACAAGTGGACAAGAATGAAAATTTCAACCAAAGTCAAAAAAGGGCCATAATTCAAATAAAATCCTTGACAGAGTTACCTTCTTCTGCCTATATATGGGGATCATGATGGTAAACAAGTACATGCATTCCAACTTTCAAAGTAATATCTCAAACAGTTCAGTCAAAAAGTGGACTGGTACGAAAAACTTAACTCAGATTCAAAGTTGATAAAGGGCCTTAATTCAAAAAAATCCTTGACAGAGTTATGTTCTCTTGCCTACAGATGGGGGTAATGATGCAATCAAGTATTCCAACTTTCAAAGCCATATCTTAAAGGGTTAAGTCGATAAGTTGATTTTATCCCTATTCAATGTATTTTCTAAGTAAAAAAAGGGGCATAATTCTGACAAAAGCCTTTGCAAAGTTATGTACTCGAGTCTGTGTATGGGAGTAATGATGGTAAAGAAGTATCATTAGTTTCAAAGCAATAGAAATAAAGTGGGGTTACGAAAAACTTAACAAATGCACTTTCTAAGTCAAAAAGGGGCCATTATTCTGACAAAAACCTTGTCAGAGTTATGTAGTCTTGTTGATGGAAGTTATGATGGTAAACAAGTATGGTAAGTTTCAAAGCAATACCTGTAATGGTTTTGAAATAAAGTGAGGCATTACAAAACCTTTAACCAAGGTGTGACACCAACTCGTACGCTGAGACGAGTAGGATAGCTCCCCTTTTCTTCATAAGGACGAGCTAAAGATGTCTCTAACTCAAAACAAGATGGCCACAATGGCCCTGAAATGCTCACCTGGCTACCAGTAGCTATAATACAAGGACAACAATCCCGTCACAAGATGGATCAATTTTGACATGGGGGTCATGATTTTAATACTATTCACAGAGGTCCACTACACAATGCTACAAAGTCATGTACATGCCAAATATATATATATATAATATGTATTTAAAAAGCTCGGAAAAACTATGCTAAGAAAAAGTGTCATCCTTTTTGCTGCCAATATTCAACACTTAGTCAATTATGAATGGAGAAAACATGGAGTATTGCGACCAGTTCTGCATAGAATGAATTTTTTTAAACATCTTTGATAAAGCTTCATGCATGGAACATTCCTGCCAAGTTTCATTAGCATTGACCCAAAGGTTTCACACGTGTCATTTGAAGGAAATGGTGGAAGGACAATGTATAAGCAGTCCCTTTATCTTACCCTTGCTTTTTGTGCTAGGTGAGCTTACAATCGACCAACCTGGCCGGGCCAATATGAACCCCAGGGGCATGATTTAAACAAACTTGGTAAGAGGACTACTAGGTATGTTTGCTGCATACCCAATATCGAAGCTCTGAGACTTGCACATTTGGAGACGATTTTCAAACATGTTCAAGCCCCCAAAATTGGACATATTAAAATCGCACTGTCCTATTGACCCTTCTGTCCTTGCCCAAAAGATGGGTTTAAGTGGCTATTGTAACAATAGGTAACAGTAAATTCCCTTCGATATCGTTTATTCCCTTTTGGTTATGTGGCTATTTTATGGCTAATGTGGCTAGAAAGCAAAATAGAGAGAACAAAAGAATAGCTATGCAACTGTCAATTTTTAGTATGTGTGTTCATCCTTCCAGGCTGTAACTTTGTCATGCAGCGAAGGATTTAAAAATTACTTGGCACAAATGTAATGCACATCAAAACATGTGCAAGCCCCATGTCCTTACCAGAAAGATTAAGGTCACACTTTGTAACTTTGTCATGCATTCAAGGATTTTAAAATAATTTGGCACAAATGTTCAGCCCATCAAGTAGACGTGTAGCATACAACACCCATGACCATACCCAAAGGTCAAGGTCACACTAAGACTTTAAAGGTAATGGTAACTCTGAGACACCTCTTTTGGGGGCATTTGTCACTCATGAGGGACAGCTCTTGTTTATCATACTTTCACATATTTCCACTGTCACAATGGGATCATGTTATTTTACAAGTATTGAGTATCAAAAAATCAAGTATGGAAGTGGAACAAATGACCAAAGGCAGTTGTTTTTTTAAAATTTATTTAGTATCAATGTTTCAACCCTTCATTGGGTCTTCATCAGGATAATAACAATACAAAATCTCATGCTAAGGTACTGGTAGTAAAAATTGAGGACTTTACGTCATGTGATGTTACAAACAAGAGGGCCATGATGGTCCTATTTCACTCACCTGAATACAGGTTCACTTGCCTGATGGGTGTGGCAAATTTTGACCCAAGAAGCCTAATTTGAACAAAGTAGGTGGAAGACCACAAGACAATGTTACACACCAAATAGGTTTTCCTATATATGTCTGTAAAATAAGTGACCCCCTGGGCGGGGCCAATATTGACCCCAGGGGCATTATTTGAACAAACTAGGCAATGCTACATGCTAAATATCTAAGCTCTAGGCCCTGTGGTTTCAGAGAAGAAGATTTATAAAGTTTTTCCTGTACAAGCCTATGTAAAATCAACCTGGTGGTCATAATTTGAACAATCTTGGTAGAGGTACACTAGGCATTTCTACATCTTGTCTCTAGGTCTTGTGGTTTCAGAGAAGAAGATTTTTGAAGTTTTTCCTATACAAGACTATGTAAAACCAAGTGACCCCCTGGGCAGGGTCAATTTTGATCTGGGAGTTATAGTTTGAACAATCTTGGCAGAGGTCCCCTAGACAATGCCACATGCTAAATATCTAAGCTCTCGGCCTTGTGGCTTTAGAGAAGATTTTTTAAAAAGTTTTTACTATTTGTTGCCTTAGCAAGCAGAGTTCTGCATGGAATGGAATTCTTTGAACAAATATGAGAAAGCTTCATGCAAGAAACATCCCTACAAAGTTTCATCAACATTGGCCCAGTGGTTTCAGGGGAAATGTTTGAAGGAAATGGTGGATGGATGGACGGACGGACGGAATGCGATCCTAATAGCTCACTCTAGCACTTTGTGCCAGGTGAGCTAAAAATAGAATGTTATACAGTTTGAGAACTTAAAATTTGAAACTGAAAATAAAATGCAATGTAGTTGAATTACACAGAGATGATCTAGAAGTCTGTATAATGTATAATGGTTGCAGCAGTGTGAATAAAGTCCTAAAGAACAGATGTGATGATATCGGTGATATTGGTTGTCTGTTGTCATCGCTTTCATAGTTTTGCTAATTTTGGTTGGTTTTGGTAAATCTTTGTTGTTTAACAATGATTTGTTGCCGGATACAATTCGGAGTTAGGGTTGAATTTTACATTCAAAATGGAGTCCACGTGCTGACTGGCTCAAACTTAGGGTAGGGTAGGGTTTTTGATGGTTTTTGTAGTGAAATTTATCGCAGGTACTTAATGAGCTCCGAGTGAGTGATTTCATAAATATGAGGGGCTGTTGAAGTTTGCTGCATGTCAGGCAAATTTTGTTATGGTAGATAGATGTTTCTTGTACTGTCTATTATAGTGGCTAATGGATCCTTTGATAAAAGTTTTGCACTTGTTACAATGTCGTAGATTTTTGGAAATTATAATGTCGGTAGACTTTAAAGGCTCTGGGAGAATAGTAGTTTGCTTGCATTATTGGTTTAAGTTAAGTCCCTGAGGATGTTATGATTTCTTCTGTTCGGGGACGGATGTTGATGTTTCTAATTGTTTCTAGAAGTATAGCGACGTCAAAGTCACTGGTGTTGTGTCCGTTTGCCAAAAAAATGGCGCACTACTGATTTAGCTTCGTTTTGCATCCTTATATCGTTGATATGGCCATAGAGACGTTCTTTTATGTTGTTTCCAGTCTGTCCTACATAATGAATCCCACATTTGTGACAGTTGATAAGGTAGACTAAACCAGCTGTGTTGCAGCTGAATCAGCCCATTATCTTAAATATTTTTCCAGCAGTATGGCATTTACTGAGGTTTTATTGGTTAAATATCTGTCTTCAATCTATTTCATTTATGTATAGAGGGCAAGTTTACCTAGTCCCTGCTTATTGGAAGGCCAGTGCTAAATCCCTAAGAAGCTGTAAACTCTCTTACTTGCTCAGTCGGGTCAGAAGCAGACTTGAACCAATAATCCTCAATCAATCAACTTTGTTTGGTGTCACATATTCTGTTGTCTTTTGTAGTGTCACATCTCATTGTGTAATATCTTAAAGCGTCATATTTCATACTGTAGTATATGACCAGCGACACTGGAAAATGGGCCTTCGGACAGAATACTTTGAAACTAGGTGTCTTGCATATTTTGAACAAACAATATTTCAATATCTATATTGGAAAATTTCAGTTACCAACATCCATTACATACAAAACTACAGCACTTTGAAAAAGTATACCCAAGGTGCATTGTTCACTCTAAAAATGATGTCATATACCACAATTTGACGTCGAAACTCACTTCAATTTACATGGGCAGTTAATTATTCCGGTATTCTTTCCATGATATGCCTTTTTTCATAGGGTATAGCCAAATTAAAAAAAAGAATAATTTCAAATCACTGTTGCCATAGTAATGATCTTGGAGGATGACGAAGCAAATAGGATGTTTCTGTTGAGGAAAATATAGTGGCTACCAGTTTTTATCATTGGTTTTGCATTTAAAGAGGGCGACAAAAGTATAAATTTTATGGGTTATTTTTATCAAGTATTGTCGAATAATGTAACAAATGTCCGAAGGTACATTTTCGCGAGTCGACGGTCATAAAAACCACTAGAATGTTATTAAACTTTTTATTTTAAAAATCGTGTCTAGGTGATTAACAACAGACACAATGTTTACAAAACCTCAAACAAAAGTCAATTACATGTTACATATACCGAGTTTATCTGCGCACCAGATAATAATAACGTAATCTTCCTGCACCTACTACATCCCGATAAATAACAACGTTGATAAGTACACCTAGTTGTTATATCACGTTTAAGGACGCTCGTATAAGTTGATTTGTTACAAAAATTGACACAAAGTACACGAGTTCCTTTACGACTAAAATATCATGTTCTACCAGTGAAATTAAAACACCCATTTGTTTTAAAATTTACAGTCATTTCGTATCTTCTGCACCCTCAACATGTGCTAACTTTCTTTTCTTTGTTTTTGTTGTAATTTGGCTAATGTATTATACAGTTTCGCAAATGTTGACAATAACTCTGGCCTTAATGAAACATCCACGTACGCAAAAACTTTAACCGTAATTGCAATGACCATAGCTTTATCAGACACAAAAAAAAAACAAAAATGCGACGGGTTTATGTCAGTAAAGAGAACGCAATGATTTCAAACTTTCTGCGGAATTTATTATTTTCTGACACACGGGTTTTATAGTACAAGTTTGATTTGATCGGAACAAAGAATCATGCTCAACTGGAAGCTTGTAACACTAATCGTCTGCTGTTTTGGATTTTTCAAAGATCTGCGTCCGTCAGAAGCTTACCTCACGGCCTATCTAACAGGACCATGGAAGAATCTCACGGAAACGGAAGTAGACAACCAAGTGTACCCATGGTGGACGTACTCTTATCTAATATGGTTGGTACCGATGTTTTTGCTGACGGACCTCTTTCGGTATAAACCGATACTTGTTCTTGATGGCGTTGCTTATATTGTCACGTGGGCACTTCTTCTTTGGGCACAAGGAGTTCCTGCAATGAAAGGCATGCAAGTTACATACGGTTTGGCTACTGCGTGTGAAATAGGCTACTATTCGTATCTATACGCCGTGGTAACAAGGGACCAATTCCAGAAAGTTGCTAGTTTTACAAGAGCAGCCTCTATGCTTGGAAAATTCGTTGCATATCTTTGCGGGCAGTTGCTTGTTTCTTTTGACGTTTTGGATTACTTTCAGTTGAACATCTTTTCCTTCGTCAGCGTCATAATTGCTTTCTTGATTACATTAATTTTACCACGTGCAAAACATTCGGAACTTTTTAATCCAAGATCTGATCACGATGCAGCAGATAGTAAGACGGAATCCGATCAAGAGGAGAAGAGTGCTGTTACGAGAAGAACTCCAAGGACTTTAGTTGTGTTTCTTATAAGTGAAATAAAAGCAATATATCTTAACAAGAGTGTCTTGGTTTGGTCAATATGGTGGGCTTTTGCGTCATGTGGCAATTTCCAAGTAGGAAATTACATACAAAACTTATGGCATATTTTGACACCGTATAAAAACGACCGGAAGCAGCGCCATCTTTACAACGGTGCAGTAGAAGCAGCTGGGACACTATTCAGTGAGTAGATATACATGTGCAGTATTTATTATGTTTCTCTGTATACAAAAAGCGTTAAAATGGTAAATAAACAATAGGCTATGGTTTAATTTTAGTTGTTAGTCATTTTGTAAATATCAAGGAAAGGTTTTCAATCATGAGATGAAAACGTTATTGTTTTGATCGACCACATGACTGGATAATTAAAGTTATGTGTTTAAATGTACACCGGATATGAAATATTGTTTCGGTAGATTTTATTGGTTGTTCAGTGCAACTCCAAAATCAACGACTGTATACAGATACTAGGTAAAGTGATGTGAAACCAAACGGAAGTATTCAAATGCCAGTTGCATTCTTTCAGGTTCTGGCACTGTCCTGTTGGTTGGTTTCCTTCCCATAAATTGGTCTGTACGTGGCAGATGCGAGATACTAATGGCAGCGGTTTGCGGACTAAACGCTGCTATGTTGATTATTATGAGTAAAACCTCAAGTATCTGGGTCTGCTATGTTCTTTATGATTTGTTTCGAGCCACATATCAGATAGTGATCACCATAGCAACGTAAGTAAACATATATACCGGTATTTATATTTCATCAAAACGCAAAAACAAACAGTAATTTTACGCAAATGTTTTAAGCCATAATATAAATATTTCAAAACAAGTAGTTTGAAGTACATTCATGCCTAAATCGTATTATATTTGCTTTCTTATTTTTCCAAAAGAGCGCAGATTGCACAACATCTTGTACGGGAGAGGTACGGGTTTGTGTTTGGCTGTAACACATTTCTAGCACTGGTTATAGAAACAATACTTACAGCCGTTGTTGTGGACGAGTCTGGCCTTGGTGTCGACATTCAGACACAGGTAGGTTTTAACTACATGTAACAAACAAAACTTCCCGTTCAGATGCATTGCCCCTGCATTCTGAAAAATATTGAATAATAATAGTAAATGTAAACCTACAGTAACTAGCGCTAACATCCATTGTATTATACGTACGTTTATTAGGGCTTTATCGTTGATACCGGTTTTCCATATGACCAACGCCCTCAGAAGGAGTTAGTTATTTTAGGTTTCGGAGGATAGAGCAAGATACAGAAAGCGTCCCAATGCCAGAGACATCCCTGGTTCTTATACATGCCAGGTATAAAGCACTTATACACGGGACCTCGGTTTTTAAATATCATCCGAAAGACTGTTTGTAATTTTAGTTGGTCAGCCCGGGAATCGAACCCGGTACCCCGAGATTACAAGTCTCGTGCTTAACCAATTGAGCTGACCGGGCTGACTTTTGTATAATATTTTTTTGCGCTGCCGTATTAAGCTCGTTGGTAACCTTTCAATAGCCAATGAAATGAGAAGTTAAATGTATAACATGTTTTGCATTGAACAATTTACTTTGTCAGGCACCTTATAATTGGATAATATCGTATTAAAAAGGTGAAATAATTATCTTTACCATTTTAATACGTGAAT